>MU132272.1:93869-103929 GCA_015039395.1 Ceratobasidium sp. AG-I
ACAAGAGATTTTGCACGTATCCCCTATAGGAACTGATATCGGTCTAGGTATTTTACAAGTTGTCGAAAGATCTGGCACAGTATCAAAACCCGAATACTTCAATTCAGAGAGAAAGGATGCTATCAACCGAAAGTTCCAGAGAAACGTTGCTTAGCTCAATCCAACCAGCCGAGTATTCAAGGATACTCACCATGATGTAGTACCCTCGTTCCCATCTAATTACTCATGCGTTCCATGTTGGTGCCCGAGCGGAATACCCCATAATGACTTAAGTGCTGGACTCTGCTCAAGTGCACCAGGACCAGGATTTAGTTGAGGAGCTGGTGCAATCGTGACTTCAGGTGGGTTCCTAAATAATGAGATTTTTCAGCAAGTGGAGTTTGTGGCAAAAGGCCTGAGACGCACAGAGGACCAGCGTTGCCCGCCGGGACTAGAGCGCTCATGGAAACGAGGCGGATAGGTGAGTTAGAGGGGATGACCATGTCTTCTTGAAAAATCCTTGAGGGTGGAAGTATCAGATGTTGAAGAGTGTGCGGTTGGGACTATGATTTTGAGCCTCGCTTTGCCACCTGGGTCTCCTTATTTATTGTCCTATTTTCTGCTTTTGAAAGCGCCCTCCTTACTGTGCATTTCAGTCTGACACAAATCGCTCGTAACGTACTTGAGCTTCTTAACCGGACCCAGGCCTACCCCGACTCACCAGGAGTAAACCGTCAAATTCTGTTGTTTTGCTAACAACCCCCTAAACGTCCCGCGAAGAGCGCACAGTCCTGTTACAGGCCACCTGTATTCACCTCACTGTGCCGAGGCGTCCACCAGAACAACCTTTCTGCACAGCAAACCTACACCAAAGCTAGGCGGGCCGAGGGTATGAAATCCACGACCCAGTCCTCTACATTTTCAGGCGCATGTTCAAGGAGTCAACGGGTTTCTTGACATCGCCTACTCTCTGCAAGCAGGCTTGATAGCTCCAAACGACGCTTGTGTCTTTTGTGTGGGGTGTTCAAAGATCTGCCCAGAGTCAGGGCAGTCAAACAGTGGCGCCTATTATCAAAAAGCTTCTGTTTACCAACAGGCGGCAGAGTCGCCGATTGACGCTCCTAAGTTGAACAAACCGATTCTTGTTCGTCTCGCCATCACGTGACTAGGCAGTGCTGCCTCGGCCCGATGTAGTTTAGGTCAGTATTGCTGAAATTTACTTTCCGATCGAACATTCTCCTCCAAAAACACTAGATGAATCCTCGAATAAACCCCAGATCTCTTGTAGGCGGTGTAGGTGAAACTGTTTGCGTCCCAACAATATCATTCTGCTTTGACGTCTCCCCGCGAAACGATCAAAGGCACATGACTAAGGCGCGAGCCTGAAATTAACATCATCCCATTTCGTCTTAACTCTTGCCTCTGGCTAATCGGTCCGTTCGTAACGCCTCTCCTGCGAAACGACATCGGTGTTAGTTTAGATACACGCATCCTAAGCACTTCGTTTGTTAGTAGCGATCCAAGCGCCCGAGTTGCGAGTGTTGTATTTTCAGTGAATACGTTTCGTCTTTGTCCGACCTACGAGTGGCATCGGGACGTGTTTTAGACTTCGATAATGTTCGAGTTTGAATCTAAAGACCACAATAGGCACCTTGCGTCACGCGTGCTAAACCTAAATTGGGCTTGCGCACACCAAACTAAATACTAAATTATGATCTTGCCCCGAGCCCCAACAATCATGACCTCCACACTATTCGCTGTGCTTGGTGCAATATGCGGCGACGTTCAATGCACTATTCAAGCGTGAAACGATAAGATTGAGAAGCTGGATGACCAGAGAACAGGTTTAGTGAGGGAAAGAGGGAGACTGTAGAATTGACAAATGTCAGCAAACCAAGATAGAATATATGGGAATACAATCCTATTGAGTTATTTTGCCCTTTTCTCGATTTCAGTACGAGTTTCGGCCCCGACAAAGTGGTGGTAAAGCAAGAGTGAACAAAACTATTTAGGATTTAGCTCGCGTGGCGCAAGCTAAATAAGCGCCAGGAGCTGGTTTAGTCGCGTGACGCAAGCTCTCTAATAGGTACATCGACGAGCATCTGACACTTCGGCACTCCGCCACAAGCAAATTTGATTGTCGAACTTTTCCGCTCCACCTTCTGTAAAGGGTTTGGTTTTCACGCGGTTCATTCAACAGCAAAGAGCGCAGTTTCTACATAGCCTACCATAGCGGAGAAGGCCACTCGGGTGTCATATAATATAGGAAAGATAAACAGTTGGGCCGAATGTTAAACGCTTGCTTGGTTATGTGAAGTGGAGATAGAACATAGCAATTTGCCCAGTTGAACCGGGCCTATTTTCCAAGACAAAAAATGAACGGAATACATAAAATCATCCTGAGTTCAATACGGTGGACGTCTCACAGCGGGGTGGTAGCTGGCCGCGGAGGTGAAATGCCGAAGGATAGGCTTGGATGTGTGTAGCAAGGCGCCCGTGATTGGCGCCCAGATGAAGATCTGTAACGGTAACGAACCACACTGGATTGATTGTCTACCATACTATAGTCGAACCCCTCTGATACGGTTAAGATAGGGAGGTTGCAAATGCCGCTTTATCGTGATTGGGAGGGATTTGTAAACATGTACAAATGAGTCTGCTTTTGCCCGCTTTCGACGAATTTGTGAGGCATTTTAGACAGGTAAAGCTCGCTAGAAGCTAAGACGTATAGAGCTTATACGAACTGTGTACCGTGTATATGTTATACTACACATATATGGCGCTGGCTACGGTGTTTGGTGAGGTCGGTGGCGAAATTGGCAACGAATTCGGGGACCGAGTAACGTGTAGTGTCCAGCTTTTTACCATTGATGAGGGGTTCGACTGTATACTCAGCTTGTTTATAGTAACAGACCCGGGGGGACGGCGGCCACGACCGGGACGCAGCGAACGAACAGGAAAAAGGCAATCCAAGATGGCATCCATGTCGCATTATGATTCGGATATCGAATCTGTAAGTTGAACGACCTCGTTTGCTCTGTATTGGAGAACGCATTACCGAAGCTATGCTTACACTTCTATGACTAAATTTAACATAGACCTAAAGATGTTATGTTTGTACGAGGATGAATTGCTACATAAAATCCAGCCCTGATCTGTTTATCTTATTTTACCTCACTTAAATGTATTGACTCGTACACTTCCTCTGACATAAGTCCGTAAAAAATTAGGAATACAATATCGGAAGCACGGTCCTATTATTTGCGCTGGGGTATCGTCGTATCGCTATGAATAACCTTAGCAGACTAGCGGGCCATCCCCCAAGCAAACTTATCTGTTCTGTTGGTCGGGTAAGTGCAGCCTTAACGTGTTGGCGTAGGCCTCTGAAGGTTTGATAGTCTAGCCAGATAGACACAACGAATATATATCCGCCTATTCCGTACTTTGTGCAATCACTCATCTACCTCACTTTCGATTTCCATGTGCATGGTGTTACCCCTAGCGGAACCAAAAAATAGTTGATTGGATCACCATCAGTATGTGGCTCTCAGTCTCAGTCTAAGTGGTACTATGGCCATGCGGTAGCAGGTTCGTAGACACGAGTTTGAACTGGGAGCAAAATAACACCTTTTCCTTTTCAATCTCAACAACGGAGCGGACGGTGTATCTGCTGGCCGGTGCAGCAGAGAGTTATAACCTTTCCCCTGGTTCACATTGTTATTTCGGTGAATCTCTGGTATGTTGTGTTTATTTTACTTAAACCTGAAGTGTTGTAGTAACATATGACAAAAAAAGCCGCATACGCCAAGAAATCACTCACCGCTATTTATTTCACAAAATTTAAGTGATTCGTAGTGATTACTCTTGGAAGTTGAACGTGCGGAATAATAAGCTTCCTATCACAAGCAGGTTTTAGAATGTAGTGCCCTTGTAATTGCTTGACTTGAAGCATCAGCTATCATATGGGAGAGGTAGGAGTTATGTTTCAAAGAAAAACACCAAATGGAGGGGAAGGTGCTCTGGACTTTGAAGCTCCATAAGAAATTTGCAATACACAACGGTCAAGAATAAAATCGAATGCGGGTATCATAGAGAGCACAGACATGACGAGTTTAAAGCGATATGCCTAACATACGCATATATGAACACATAGGAAGGAGCGTGAATGAAAGGACACAATAGAAAACAGGTTTGGTGCAGGCGAGAGATCAATGTTCGGAAGCATCGAAGAGTACTTGGAGTAGATCACGGATTGTGAATATAAGTAAGTGATATGGTCTCGAAACACTGAGAGATTCGATCCAAAGAGACGATGCAACAATCCTGTACTGTCAAAGGGAGGCTTGTTAGCACAATCCGGCTAGTTTTATTATTTTCAACAAAATATTAACATTTACTACAGCCCTCACTGCATGCCTATAGGTTATCTTTGCGCGGAAAGTTGCTGTGTAAACTGGATTCTACGCAACGACCTGAGTAATGGACTGGGCCCGGCATCAGGACCGAGGTGAGGACCGGGCGCGATCACAACTTCAGGCTCGGGCAGATTCCTATGGGGAAAGGATTGAACTAGCTAAGGATATTGAAGCAAAGAATGAACATACGAAGTACCGACGTTTCTGGGCGTAGTAGGAGTGCTTGTAGGGACGGGACGAGCTAGGGGTTTCGAAAGAATGGCCATGATATTTTTGTAAAACAGCTGAAAGGTCGTATGTGGGCTAGCAAGACGCGCAAGAAATGCTATTGCGGGATTTAGGCCAGTGTATCACCCAGTAGTATTTATAAATCGCTTCTCCCTAGATTATTGCCTGAACGCGGTCAGAGCGTACACACATCCTGTAATTCAACGCGAGAGTAGCGTGGTTGAACATTCTATTAAATCGAGTCCTACCTTGAACTAGAGCAAAAAGCACAAGCCTCTGGAGTCTTCGGGTTGGCTAACGAGCCCCTAAACGTCTTGCACAGTCCGCAAGGACATAAAACAACCGTGTGTATATTTACTTTGTTCAGCTTTGCGCACTGTTCAATGCTTGCATCGTCCCTAAGATATTAAGCAGCGTGCATTCGAGAGTCTGGTTCATATCCTGAAAAGGATCCTTCGAGCATTTACGCCCAAGCTTGAAGGAGACCAACCATCCTGATGCCTGCCACCTCCAGAAAGGCAGGTGATCTGTGCCAGTTGAGGCTTGTGATGCTGCACGCAACGTCTCAGCCGCGCAGACGTACAGGCGTGAAGGAAGCTCTTCATCAAATTAGTGCCGCACACAGACAGGAAGGCCAACCAAGAAAGTTGGCATCATTGCTTGACTCGCCGTGGGGCATGCACACTGTTCTCACGGTCTCATGTGGTTGGGGCTGTGCAAGATTTGACAGACTGGCTCCGATGAGATTTGCCCAAAGAGTTTGTTGCGCAAGCGGCTTAGTCCTAATACGGTGCTGCGTAGAACATTCCTACACCCTGATCAATTGTTCCCCTGTCACCAGTATCTGCCACAGGGGGTGGCGCTACTTCATCGCCACCCGATCACTCTCCGAGCGATTTCCGGCCACTCTTCTCCAAGATTCTCTGGCCTTGAATGCAGAGCACCACCTGGAGTATACCATACACAGTTCATTTCCTTAACAGGGTAAAACGGGTTATCTTAGCTTTACACCTAAAATGGATTTAGAAGTGTTGAAAAATTTGACCAAAATGGCATGATCCGCACCGCATTCGAAGAACAGCACCTCAAACGAACCAAATGTCGCTAGTAAACTGAGCTGAAATTCTTGACCTCAGCAGAAATCAAAACTGTGTACTGGTCTCCTCGTGAGGTAGGTGCAAGCACTCAGCCTTCTTCCAACGTTTGTATACCTCACGCGTAGGTCTGTAGATTTCTTCCGTCGGCAGGTTGACTTCGAGCATGTTTTGCGTCGGTGCGCAGGCGTCGACCACGCCCAAAAATCAATAGACTTGGAGTAAGAGATCATCAGACTTGTGATGTTGATTCGTTTACGACATAGCAGGAAGATCGAAAGACGTGAAACACACCAAATAGTTGAATTGGACCGATGGAGCTCCAAAGCCGCGCTTACTCATGAGCCAGCAGTTTGGGATGCGTGTAACTCATGCAAGGAAGTGTATGGTTTCGGTCGAGTAAGCCAGGCTTACTACATAGCGGCGATTGAGGTAGCAAGAACGCTCAAGAAAGGACGCGGCCGACGTTTCTGCGCCTAGCCTAACCAAGTCTATCCACAGCTTTCAGCGTGCCGATCCACTCTGCTAGACTCGGCCATCCCCTCTAAGACAGCGGAAGGGACTCAATGCGTGAAATAGTGGTCGATTCAGGAAGGTGAATATGTCGGAGCGTAAAGCAGCGGTGCTTCCTATGTTCTGGAACACCAGAAGCACAGCATGGCGTCAAAGACTGACGCCCACCGAATGTGGAATGATGACGAACCTCAATCGATCATTGCAAATAAGCACGTGGAAGGCGGCATCTATTTAGAAACGATGATTGGCATGATGAGCTGGGGATGGGCCGATGATGGGCACGCCGCAATATTCGCGCATGGTGCAGCTCAAAGGAGTGGGTCCTATTTGCAGCAGCAGGCAATGCTAAATGGTGACGCGTAGGGCACGAGGAGGAAAAGGGCCAGATCAATATCACATCGAAGTCTAAGGTCCCGAAGCAAACTAAATTGGGTTTTATCCAGAGCAACTGTACCGTTTCTTGAGATATTACCACAAATTTGCCAAGCTCTCATGCTCGCTTATCTGTCAAGCCCTTGGCTTTCCCTCAAATCACGTCTATCACCCCCTTCTCTCACTCTAGCTCCCTCCAAATAAACCACACACCCGCTCAAGATCCCCACTTATACCAGACGCATCCCAACACTTAGCAACAACCCCCATCCCACTCTAGCCTTGGCTCACTCCGCCTATCCAAACATCTCCTCTCCCCATGTTCTTCCTCAATTCCCAATTAAACTAAAGTCGAGCATACGAATGCCAATCCAATTCTTTCGTATCAAAACAGAGAAGAATTCTCGAAAAAACAGAACATTCTTCCCCCTAGTTTCATCCAATATTCTTCCGCAACCCGCGCCACCATTGATCTACTCACCCTCACTCATCCATAGCCCTCTTCCGCTCCCGACGCACCCCAATCTCCTGGAACGGCCTTAGAAACGGCAACTTCACTCGCCGCCGTTCTTTCGAACTTGGCCTAACATTACCCCTTGTGGTATTTTTCTTTCTGATTCCTAGTAATCCTGAAGTATTCTTCTCCTGGAGTAAGGAAAGCAGACCAACGCCTTCGTCGGTCGATTCGCCGTCGATAAGGTCAATCGTGGCTTATAAGTCGACATGGGATGCGCTGAGTAGGAGTAAGAGTTCGGCCAATGCGCGCAGGGTGTCGCACACTTCGACTATTTCTTTGTGGGTATCGCGAGCAATTTGAGCAGTGGAGGGCAGTGGCCGGATGGGAGGAAGGCAAAGCATGTTAAATGTACGAGCCTCTGAGCGGGAGTATCAAGAATGGCCGAAATAATGTCAAGTGTACTAAGAGAATGTTTCTCGCATATATGTTGTGACTTACTAGGGGCAAATGCTTCGTCGGGCTAATTTTGTTAACTTGAGTGCACTGCTCTTCAATCGGCCGATGTGAAAGCGCAATATCGCGATCACGATCGCAGATACCGCTACTGCGCCACGAACGATAGACAGAGCGCCACAGCTACTCACCCCAGAAAACGCACAGCATATGATATTGCGTTCTGTGGTGCCATAGATGCGGGGTGATCCGCCGGCAAACTCTTGTGCCTCTTTCTAGTCGCACACTCAAGGCATGCATCAACAAGCACCCGAAGATCGTGTGTGTGGCGGTGGGAACCAGGTCTATGACACATTGGATAACGCCCTCAAATTTTTCGTCACCCGGAAGTTCTTAAGGCGCCCCTGATGATTCACTAGCCGTACGAATCAGTCCTGCTTGTGAGTACGAGCCACATAGTTCCAGAAGAAATCCCCATTAGGAATAAACACAATGACCCCCGGGAGTGGGAAATTGCGGAGCCCGCATTCGGGAAACGAGAGTGAGCATGCAAATCCTCCTGAAGAAGATATATAACTGATTTTCCGGAAGCTTCCAAGAATGCGAAAACGCCAAGCTAAGCCACGGTAGCCAATCGAAGTGTGGCGGGCCGAGAAGAGGAGGCAAGCAGATCAAGGTACAACGGGAAGCTGAAGCGAGGTTTGGCTTGACAGGAGGATGGCGGAGTAGTGGGGATAGTGTCATAGGAGCAAAAACAGATACTTTATGTATATTAACAGCCAATTAGAGTTCTCCAGAGTACCAAAACCCGCATTGCTAGGTGATTTTATTTTGCATTGTATGATGAACGTAGAGGAACAGAGGTCGAAGAATAATGTGGTTTCAGAGAGAGTCATTTTGAAAATGGCACGTGACTGCAGTGATCGGGCATACAACTCGGGTGCTTTCGTGATCCCCAATGGCTTATCTCAAGTTGTCGTAATTAAATGTGGGTTTAGGCAAGCTTGAGCAAGCGGGCCACGTTAAATAGCAAAGGGACGTACACAGAACCCACGTTACCAGCAGCCAGCAGTGTACTTCTAGGGGAAGCGTCAACCACAGTATTCGAACGGGCACCCATGATGTTGTGTTTGTAAGGTGGCTAATATCCTTGGTGGTCGCAAGGGTATTAGGGTGTATTCGACTTAAAGTCAGAACGATATAGCTGATGGTGCTTCCCACAGATGCTGCGGCTCTGTTTCGGCGAGGCACGGAGCGTTAAAGGCGTGTCCCCTTTCAGCTGGAATAGTGAATATTCCGAACCAAAACACAAAGAGTAGCTTCCGGTGGCATTCGAGTTTGGCAATACGGCCCTTAAAGGCCTTGTGGAGACCGCAAGGGTGTCCTACCAATGGCTTTGCATACACTCCACTCCGCACAGTATTCTATAACTACCGCATTATTGCATAGTTTCAGAACCTTAAAGCACGATGCTTGCGGAGGACCTAGCTCGTTGTCGCAGGTGGTCCTTTGGGCTTGGCTGTGGATTCGCAAACTCGAGGACCAGGCAGTCCTCTTGTTGCCAGCGGCATTGAGGCGGCCAAGTTAGACATCTCCAAAATGTATAGTTTGAAGGGCGCCACGCGCATTTACGTGCGTAGGATAGCGTGAATTAATGGCGGCGCTGTCTTTGATTGATTTTCCTAAACCACGATTTGAAGTCCGCTGCAATGATCACGTAACCTTGACCAGGATGCGGCCCGAGGTAGAAAGCTTTTCTTCGGCGGCCCTGTCAATATTACATCAAGTTACTGAAATCCTCCTTGCTCGCTCCAAGAGCTCTAGAGGGTAGCTAGTATTAGGTACAAATTCGGAGCTGTTGCTGTCAAGTACGGTTTTTTGGGTGTATGTCAGACTGAAACGGCTGTATTTAGCCGGTGCCACATGGGCAGAAATTGAAGCTTGCACGGGCAGAGCTGGCGGACTGGACTCATGGTTGAGAATGTAACTCGCGTAGTGTTGTTTAGCTGAGGAAGAATATCGCTTTCACCAGTACCCTTAGTCAAAGGGACAGGGGCTGCGATCTTTTGGGCCTTGTAGAATTCAGCATACTTTTGGCAACTATATTCAGTGCTCATATTTATTGATGAATGTGTTAGGAGTATACATGTACCGTAGACTCTGCCTTGGCGAGGAGTGGTCAGACTGAGGTGATGGTGGTGAAACGACCTACCGGGATAAACTAGATCCAGAAATGGTATAGTACTGGTTTGGGAAGCAATTTGACCTTCATGCCGGTTCCGCAACCAGAGATGCCTGTAATCGAGCCAGCCATATAATTCAGCCAAAAGCTGCTAAGACAATCGAAGAGGGGGAGCGATTGTCGAGACAGTTGCAAAATCAGTCAGTCTGGCACCGTATCCATCGGACTGTAAACCTGCCTTGCTTCTTTCATCGTTTGTTGCCAAGTGCAAAGGAGGGCGTATAGCAAAGACGCTGATTGGCGGATACGATTGGCGCTTGTTACGGCGGGCGCTTAGCGGGTCCTATAAACAAATATAAACATG
>MU132273.1:0-21538 GCA_015039395.1 Ceratobasidium sp. AG-I
TGAGCGGAAGCGGACCGGTGGACTAATCTGCCGTCTCCATGCTTCAGCTCCTTAACTTCTGACGTGGGGTCGTGCTTGGATGGTGGATCGCATATGTGGCATGCGCCATTGGGTGGCAGATTGTTGAACTTAGTTGATCGCGCCTCACTATAGGTAGTATCGTGATTATATGCTTGCTCTGTGTCTCTACTTAGATAGAACTATTACGCCTTTAGATAGTAATTCTCTCTTTCTACATGTACTCAAGGGCTAGCATGTATTCACTATAACTATATACCATCGCATACATCCTCTCTTCTCTACTGCGCTGAGTGTTCCATACGGATGTGATACTCATTTCGGGTCGCATGCGCTACACACGCAATAGTTACCTGCACGTAGCGTGTTACCTTATTAGCGT
This sequence comes from Ceratobasidium sp. AG-I, assembly GCA_015039395.1. Taxonomy (NCBI): domain Eukaryota; kingdom Fungi; phylum Basidiomycota; class Agaricomycetes; order Cantharellales; family Ceratobasidiaceae; genus Ceratobasidium; species Ceratobasidium sp. AG-I. The sequence continues at coordinate 401 of MU132273.1, forward strand.
TCTTTATTAGAGAGAGCTGAGCGGCTCACCATTTTCGGAGAGGTGTGTCGCAAAAAAGGACAGGACAAAATTGAGTATACCCCAGTATGCCATAAAGAGGGAAGCCGTTGCTACCAGCACATCTACGGCGAGATTCGCAGGCTTCTTCCACACCATTCTGCGGCATATGTAGCGTGCATTGAGTGAAACTGGTTGGGGTGCCTCGAGGGGTAACCCATAGCCAGTCATATTGGCGACAACCTGGTCGACTCCATGGCTACTGGGCCAGGTAACAGAAGTCGTTCCAAATTTATCAAAGTTTGTCTCGAGACTCTTACGCATGAGCTCAGGGTCTGTGAGTCTGTTGTTTGGAGAGCTGACACCTAGGTCGAAAAGCGTGGCGGACCATAGGACTTGAACAAAGTTATTTAATCTCCGCTCCACTACGATCCTACAAGCTGGTGGTTAATGGAATGCATGGTCATGAGCAAATAAGGCTCACGTTGCATTTGCCGAGGCAGTGGTGCAGTTTGACGTGGGAGTGTCTTCAATGGAACTCCATTTTCCAACCAAGGGGCACAAGGTGGACTTGTCTGAATACGCCCTGACAATAGCGCGGAAATCGTTGGAGACATCTCTTGTCAATATCTCTACTAGTTGGCCGGCCGTTCGGGCCATATATTGCGCATTCGTTTGTGCGCGGGCACGTGGTTTAAGGGAGCGGGCCATCCCTGCGTGTCCTGGCGATTGAAAGACCCCTGCCCTGACAGCACGGGATTGACCCGGCGCAGGTATAAGGTTGTCGAAAACCTGGTTGAAACCAGCTATCAAGATGATGTTGCCGGGAAGGGTGCAATTGATAGTCGCCTTGGAAAATAAATTAGCTGAGCACTACATTTATTTAGACAGTGGCACGCTGACCTGGGCTTCGACTTTTACAGCGTTATAGTCAGCAATAGCATCCACCCTCATGATGGTGCAGTTTTCGATAGGAGAGCCATCGTATGACAGCGTATACAACTCTTCCTCGGTATCTGTACTGGTGATGCTCTCAACAGTATAGGTGAATACGGCATTCTGTCCGAGCCAACTTCAAAATAAATAAACCGTGTCGAAATTATGCGTAACACGTACTTGAGTTCTGTACTCCCCACCGGATACTAGTGTTGTGGGATCACATTCAAGGGTACGCCCCACTGATTAAAAATAGAGTTAGAGCTAGCGTAGCTAAATGGTGCTGGTATGATCGACTAACAGGCCTTCTTGAGGTTCATGCGATCGAGCATTGAAGGATCCTCTGATGTTACAAATGTGGGTGAAAAAAAGGGCGTGGAGGTCAGTCCGACAGTAGCCACTGGACTTAGTTGTCAGATGACAGTACAAAATTCAGCGGTTCGTACTCACAGTTGAGCAGGATCAGCACGACAAGAACAAAAGTAGACGCTACAAGGATGAGTGGCGTAGTAAAATTCCATGGATAAGGTCTACAACGAGGGTCAGGTATATCAACGTTAACTGAATAAGTCAAAGATAAATAATTATGTTATGCTAACCTTTTAATCGGATAGTCGAACATGTTGCTTAGCACGGGAATGTAATTAAAATGATGATTTTTCCGTCGGGTCGACGGAGAGGAGCTAATGGGCTGTTCGTATCGAATGTGTCCGCGTGCTTTTAAGCAAAAGAAAACATCGGATCGTAGTCAAACTCTGGCACAATTACGGTCGGCGTTTCGGGGAGGAACTATGTTAGATCCCCTCGTGGTCGCCCATCCCCGAAGAAGGCTGACAGCTGACAGGCGCCATGAGGCGCCAAATATTTCTGGGCAGGATCAACCAATGGTATCACCGAATCACTACATATACAGCCATTTTGCCAAGATTCCTCAAAGTATGAATCTGCGCTGCCGAAAAATTCCAGTTTTGCTAATGCAGGCGTCTAATTTGCTAGATCGCTACGAGAGCCCCTATCAGTCAGAGGTCTTCTATCAATCCTCGAATGTCTGGCAGAAGCGCCTCATGTATCAATCACTGCGCGGAGCCGACTTGGGTGAAGACAACTAAGATTTGCACAGCTAGATATAGGTGTCGGATTGGCCTGACTGAATGATGTTCTGGCACCAGAAACCTATTATCTCCCCTGATTCCCTACCGTGGACTGATAAGTGCCCGCTGATGTAGCGTTGCGGCAAAAATCTGCAATACACACCCTGCGGCAGCACCCGGGCGTGCTGAGAACGTATGTCGTGGCGGAAGAGGTTATGCCTATGGTTCTGCTTGTGAGCACAAACATCACGTTCCTTCAGACCCAAGATCCGAAACCTCCCTCGCCCGCGCGCAGCGCTGCTCTTTCAACTCACAATTGGCCATGCACCACTACAGGACCACAAGCGCTGCCCCACTCACGAACGTTTCTGACCTCATGAGGTCCTTGTTGTAATACAATATATACACGTATATGCGCCTTATGCTACGTGTACTATATGCGTGTCAATTGCTTAATTAGTTAATGTCTCTACGTGTATGCTACATGTCTGAATCGTTATTGCATGTATATAAAGAGCCTATGGCTCGTCTATTATATACATCTTGTTTACAGTGTCTTTACTAGTTCCCCCACTGCGTTGTACGCACTAAGAAGCATTGAGTACCGATAGGAATTCGGATAATCCTCAATAGTCCTCACCCTTCAGATACAGCGCTACCCCCCTAAGAAGCTGGTATATCAAAGTCAAGCTTCTGAATTGTCTCAAGGTAGGATATGGATTATTTTCGTTCATGGGCTCCAGAGTGCTCGTCGATACAATCCAACTACCCGTTGGCCCACTTACGAACGGACCCTGAATCCTGTTCCTCCCGGTTAGAACCAGCCGGTCCTCCGTCAGCAAAATAGGCTGGCGCTCCGGTGCTCCGGAGGGCTGCGGAAGGGGGGTGGGTGGCTCCCGCCCTCCGACGTACTTGGGAGTGCTCGGGAGTGCCCGGGAGCACTTCGGAGCCTGGTGCTCCGGTGCTCCAGAGACTTCCGGACGCTCCGGAGGACGGGAGCCACCCACCCCCCTTCCGCAACCCTCCGGAGCACCGGGAGCAAAAACCGTTTTTGCTGAGTCTCGAGAGGCCCAACCTTGAGACCCTAACCCGGTTTAGTCTGATCTCGCTCCGCTGGGTATCCGCCGGAACAGGCGTCCCATGAGGGGGAATATTGAGACAGAAATGAGCATACATCATGGTACCGCTCAAGTATCTAGTTCGGGTAGTGATATTAAGATACCCCACGCATACGCGTATGTCTGGCCTCCTTATCAGGGGTGCCAGCGTGACATCACTTATTGTCCCTGAGTACTCGGAATCTCCGTTCAGGCCATGATCACTCGAAATTTGGAGGTTGTACGCGCCATAAATCCTACCACAAAGGTTCACAAAGCCCGGTTTTAGGCCGAACAGATGAAAGAGACTCGCCTCTATCACATATATTATTCACCGATTTTTAAGATCAGCCGTATTTGGGAAATGAGGTGGTCGTTCGTAAGTGGGCGTGATTTTGGCCCGTTCGTAAGTGGGTCAGCGCTTGCAACTCGCTCGCCTGCAAGTGGTCGAATCCAGGGTCTGCCCGCACTGCGGCGATGCGCTGGAAACAGTAGCACATCTCAGACTGAGCTGCCAGAAATTTCCAACTGCACCGAACCAGTTCTTAACCTCTCAAGGCTTGGAATTTATTAATTTCTCCTTTCTTCGTCGTCGGCGCTCTCGCCTCTGTTCAGATATATTCAAGCCACCGATCGCTTTGCCGACATGATTGTACTCAGCAAAAAGTACCCCTCGGTCCAGAGCACTCCAGAGTTGTGGCGGAGCCGAACGGATCAAAATGCGGATTGATCCGTTGTTCGAAACCCAACAATTGCTCATCTGGATCACGTAACAACGCGCGTCAGCACTGCCCTCGCCTGAGAGAAGGCCCGCCAGCTCGACACGCCTCTTCCTCCCCAGTGCTAACGCTTGACACGACATACGCAGGTTGCGAATTATCCTGCCACCCAACAGGTCTCAGCCTCCATGACGGACTATCATGCGCGCGCTGGTTAGACGTTTTCCCGTACCCTTCTATGGATATCCTTGAGCAGCGCACTGGTGATTCCAACACGACCCTGAAGGGGGTGCGTCTGCATATACAAATCTGCTCCTTGTTGGATGGGGATTTCCCGGGTACTTGAGGGTGAAGGTGATGGAGTCGCCCTCTGGTTGCGATGATGTCTAATGGTACGTCCCTTCCTGTCTCTAATCATTAAGCTGCCCATTAATTTCGATCTGATTCAAGGTTGAAGTACTGGGTCATTTTCGACTTCTTCTCTTGTCTCAAGTCCTTTGCCCTCTGCATTGCTCTCTACAACTTGCACTTGGAGCCGAACGGATCAAAGGTCAGATTGATCCGTCGTTCATCCTATGTACCAAACTTACAAGCTATGTGTCTCACGTGAACTTAACGCTGAATGTAACGAAGCGGGCTAGAACTGCGGACACCGAAGCTGGTGCTCAAGCGCAGACTGCTCAAGTTGGGATAGTGTCTATTGATCGGGCAGCCAGGTGCGTTCCATAACTTAATCGTCTTTTTCCACTCGGCGCTGGCGTTTGACGCGTCATATTGGGTTGCAAGCCACCCCGCCATTCAGTAGGCTCGGGCTTCCAGGGCGGACTACCATGCAAATGCCGACAAGGCTTTGTCATAGTACCTTGCTATGGATACTCTCGAGCAGCGCACTGGTGTGCCCAACCTTACCTCGCCGTGGCTGCGGGTGCGTTTATAACTCTGCTCGTGAGCTTGAACGCGCTTGCGCCTCCGGGTAGCGACCTCGTCGGGTGGGGTCGCCGGCGTGCCTCAGCATGAAGTCCATCGAGTCGTTTTCCGGTCGTAATGACGTTCAATGGTGCGTCACTCATCTCCTACTTAATGACACCTAATATTATATTAATTTCGATTTGTGTTTGGGTTGACGTGCTGGGTCATCTTCGGCTTCCTCACCTACCTCGAGTCCATTGCCCTCCGTATTATCCTCTCTTCCCTTGGTATTTCGCCGCTAAGACCATCTTCGTCGTCTGGCTTCAGCTCCCTCAGGTTAAGGGTGCCGCCGCCTGCTACTACGCTGCGATCCGCCCGTGGGTCGGCCGTGCGCATGTCTCGTACCACCCATTACCTTGCTACCGGATTTACTCACGCTGCTCCTACTCCTGCTGGGCATAGCATCGGTTTCGGGGAGATGTACTAGATGTCGACGCTAAAGCGAAATCGACAGTGTGGACCTAAATAATTTATGTGTACGTGCATATTGTTGTACTGTTACAATTCGTCTGATATAGTCATACTTCACAATGAATACCCTTGTAAGTAATTTTTGATCAGTGTGATTAAGTGTGGTGTATGAGTGTGGGCCTTGGGCGCATGGCCATGGCTCATAAGATTGGGCAGTAAGTCTAAGTGTGGACGATGGAGCCGGTGAGATTGACGTGGTGCTCTTGCTTTCATTGTGATCCCGGTCGCTTGGTAATTTACTCTTTAGGGCTATTCATCGGTATTAGTTTGACACTCTCGTTTAAACATATGTCTATGGGTCTTGCAATTTCACGACGCGCATATGTTTTTCACTAGAGGTATGACAATTTCATGGCTAACGATTCAGCAACTACGTGGTGTACCCAAAAACAAGGCAGGGTGAGAACAAAATCAAGTAAAGACTACAATGTACAATGGGTTGAGGCACGTTGAGCCTGTCCTAATCAACAAACAAATGCAAGGAAGTATTCATATTCACGACACGAGAGGAAACCAGGCAATACGTCGATATCATTTCGACATAGAGAAGCTCGGCGGCGTAGACTGTGAACGAGCAGGAACACGCTTGTGTACGACCCCGCCACTCAGAAAGCGAAGCTCCTGGATTTCGGACGTGATAGGCGCATGCTGTGGCAGCTCGTTACAGCTAGGGCACACGCAATAATTGCCTGAATCAAGCTCATTAATCTGTTGGTACTGCGTAGTGAGATAAGTTGAGGGACGTACCATGTGGGGACGACCTTGTCGCGAAGTATCGTAGTGCAAAGTTGAGTATACCCCAGTACGCCATAAAAATTGAAATGCTTGCTACGAGGACGTCAATAACGAGGTTCGATGGCTGTTTCCATATCATGCCGTGGCACAGGTACTGCGCGAGAAACTGGGCTGGCTGGGATTCTTCTATGGGCAAGCCATACCTAGCCATGTTGAGGAGAATATCTTTGGCCTCGGCAACTCTTGTAGAAGTATTGAGGCGTGCAATGGCGTCGATGTTCGATTGAAGTGTTTCACGCATCAGCTCGGCGTTGCTAAGGAGGTTATATGGGTATTTCACTCCGAGGTCTATAAAGACCGCCGAAAGTAAGACCTGAAGAAGATTGGACATTAGATGCAACACAGTATCTCTACGGAATGTGAGTAGATAGGTTGGGGCTCTGCTAAACAAGACTTACATCTGGTTTTGCATAGGATAATTATACCCGCATGTCGTCCAGACCGAACTAGAGTTTTCAGGCAGCACTGTCATGCCGAAATGGCACGGTTGGAGCGAGCTATTCGAATTTTGAAAAAGAGTTTTAAATTGCGTGACTTCAAACTCGAGCTTCGGCACTATGTTGGCAGCTCTTTGGGCCATTTCGTTATGAGGCTCATAGGGGTGTCTCTCATTGGGTAGGTTGTAGCTGAAACCCATGCCAGTCGTAATGCCTCCCGATATAATGCATTCAATGCTTGCCTTGAATGATGTACAAAATGAGTCTTACATTTACCTAAAGATTTGCCTACGCACCTCAATCTTAATGTCCGTTCCACTGCTTGTGTAGCCATCGGCCACTACCCGAGTGTTTTTGCAACTCTCAAAGACCTGGCCTTCGTAAACTAACGTAGAAAGCCTGCTCCCAGACTCTGAAACCACAATGTAATTGAGGATGTAGGGGAACAAGCCGTTCTGTCCAAGTGAACACCCGAAATTAAGAAAGTGGCTTATAAGCGTTCTGAGTGGTACTTACTTGAGTTCTGTATGTTCCGCCAGATGCAAGCGTCACGGGTTCGCAGCTACGAGTGTTCACTGAGTTCAAATGGTATCAGCCTATCCTGTACGAAACAGCTTTGGCACAGCCTACTTACAGGCTTTTCTGATGTTCACCCGATTGATCCACGGGAGATCCGAGGACTTATCAAATGTTGGTGAGGAGAAAGTCGTGGGAGTCAGGCCAACAATAGCAACTAGACTTGTTGATGAGCTAGCTCTATGTAAGTTCACGATTCGTACCCACCGTTGACGTAGACTATACCAGCGAGAACAAGCGTGGAGGTTATAAAAATGAACACCGTGGTAAACCGCCATGGGTATGGTCTACGATGAGGGTTATGAAAGATTAGCGCTCGTAAGATAAGTCAAAGCAGATCTCAAATGGCTACCGTCTAATGGGGTAATCAAATAAAGTGGTGAGGTTAGACATGGGCGTGAAATGGCCAAGGCCAGTCGCGGGGCACTAGAGAGGAGCGGGTGGGATGTCAGTATAGAAGATCTTTGAGCATCTTCAAGAGAAACACAGCATAGCCATCAAGTGCCAATATGAATGGAATCGGACCTCCTATCAGCTCATATCATGTGAATCATGGGTATTCAGTGAACCTGTGCCTGGATCTTAAATTTGCAATACGAGCATCCAAAGCACACACGAGCTGGGCGCTATAGTCCGAGCGCTTACGGAAATCATCCAGACGTGTGATCTGTCCGGCCAACGTAGACCACCTCCTGGTTCTGCTCTGTCTCTAACCTTAGCTGACGAGTGCAATCGGGTCAGCTCTAATTCTACAATCAAGGCTTTGGCTTTAGCACGCTGAGGACACTTGCTAGTACTACCTGCGGCAATCCACCAGCCGCTTCCGTGTTATTATTGCAGTTTTCATAAAAAATTGCGGCACGTGTTTTTTGACCAAACAAATACCAAGCCGTTGAGCCACAGTTATTGAACAATCTACTAGGTGTGGAGGTGAGCTTGATAGCGCAAAATGATCGCGTCGAGGAGCGGAATCGATTGACTGAGAGAAATTCCACGAATATGCCTTTCTTCGAGCATCGTTCTTAGTCACCACCCCTTTTGGGGAACTTCGAGCAGAAATTTTGGTCTGTTTTTGAACCGCTAGCCGGCTGCAAGAGATGTTCACACTTGATATATGTACACCATAGGCATTCCGCCTTCTACATGAGCTCGTGTTACGGCGCTTATGCGACATGCGAACTTATAGGGTGAGCCCTACCAAATGTAATAAGTGTTTCAGTGAAAAAGCGTCAACAAATGCTGATATGATAGATATAAGCCTGTGGGTCGAGATGCCGTCTTGAAGTACTCTATTTCTGGGAAGGATGGACACATCAAAATCGAAAATGTTATTTCTAAAATACTTCTTTCAGTCCATCGATTCTACTCCTCGACGCGATCATTTTGCGCTATCAAGCTCACCTCCACACCTAGCAGATTGTTCAATAACTGTGGCTCAACGGTTTGGTATTTATTTGGTCAAAATAACACGTACCGCAAACTTTTATGAGACCTGTAATAAGAGGTTCCGTCGAGTGTGTGTAGTTTAAGAGTGAAGAATGCGAATTATTGAGTGGTGCGGTGGTTTAAATGAGGAGCTACAAGAAATTGGTGCGATATTCCCGTTCCACATTTCAAGCTCATCGATCCATTGTTAGTTTTAGGGGGGTGTTGCTAGGCATAGTACCCCAAAGTCACATCGAATGGCTGAGAGGACTGGGCCAGCTACCTTGCCGCTCGCAAGAGGACGGATAGCTGGATGAGTCGTAACAGCTAATGCTAAAGAGAAAATCAGGAGAGCCATAAATGACGCATACAATTGTTTCTGGGATGCGCATATAGCGAAGATCCATGTGATTAGACAAATACACACAGAATGCGTGAATAGTTTCAACTTGACGTTTGGTGCTGTAGTTCTGAGGGCGAACATTGTGCCTTATGAAAGGTCGGAAGAAATACAAAACCAGACAAATATAGTATTTTACTCAATGTAAGATGCTACAAAAGATTCCTATAACACTCTAATCAGAAACCAAGATATCGTTTAAGCTCGAAATACAAGTGAGAAACATGTGATACAAGAGCAATCCGATATTGTCAGTTTCAAGGTGGAGTGGACAGTAGTGAACCAGTGGGAATGGACTCATAAAGTGGCCCGTCGTCTGCTAACTTCAGCTCATGAGCTTCAGACGGGGCGGCATGGTGGGGTAGTTCATCACATCTGGGGCAAACACAATGATTACCTGTGCATGTTATATAAGCCTGCAAGTACAGCATGCAGTATAGGGGCATGTCACATACCGTTTGGGGAGGACGATACCGCAATGGAGGACAGTGAAAAGTTGAGCAAAGCCCAGTAGGCCATAAAGAGAGAAACTGTTGCGACAAGAACGTCTATGACGAGATTGGTAGGTTTCTTCCATACCAATTTATGGCACACGTAGCGCGCACTGAGTGAGACTGGTTGGGGTGCTTCGAGAGGTATTCCATAACCAGCCATGTTGGCGACAACTTTATCGACGTTATGACTCTCAGGCCACTGGACAATAGTGCCCTTAAATGGATCAAGATTTGTCCTGAGCCTTTCGCGCATGCGCTCAGGGTTCATGAGTCTATTTCCTGGAGCGTTTACGCCGAGGTCAATAAGCACTGCAGACCATAGGATTTGAACGAAGTTATTCAATCGCTGCTCTACCATGGGCCTTTGCACTCATTATGAGTAGTGTGCATCCTCACGAGCAAAGAAAAAACTCACGTTCCCTGGCTATCATTGCAATATTGAGGATCGTCGCCATCAATAGATAGCCATTTTCTAGGATGGATTTGTGTTTGTGTTTGTATTTTTAGTTGTTTGTTCAGGGACAGATTCAGGAGAGGAGCAGACAGCCTCCAGCATGGATGATCGCTTCTCAGGTCCAGCTACCGGTTGGATGCTCACTGTAGGGATAACGACGCATATATCGCTTTTGAGCTGGACCGTCATTATGAAGCTCCCTGGAAATGTGCAATCTACTCGTGTCTCAAAGATGATTCAAGTTAGTCTTGAATTTGCCCAGATTTGTTACACACTTACCTGGATTTTGGACAATTTTTGATAGTCCATCCTTGCATCTATGCTTGTAATGTTGCAGATTTCAAGGGGGGACCCGTCGTAAGATACTGTGAAAAGGTCTTCCCCAGTGTCTATGCTGGTGAAACTTTGGACGGTGTATGTAAACAAGCCATTCTGTTTCGGTCAACCTCGAATTAACTAGGCAGCTCGTCTTGATTATGTGCAGCACCAACCTGTGTCTTATACTTCCCACCAGATACTAGCGTCGTGGGGTCGCATTCGATCGTACGGCCCACTGAGTGAAAGCAACGTCAGACCGGAGGTTCTTGAAAAGTATTGATAAAATCTACTAACGGGCTTTCTTGAGGTTCATGCGATCGAACATCGAGGGATCCTCTGATGTTGTAAATGTTGGTGAAAAAAAAGGTGTGGAGGTCAATCCTACAGTTGCCACTAGGTTGGGTTGTGAGCCTAAGCTGCAACGGTCTGGTGTCTATACTCACAATTGACCAGGACTAGCAGCACGAGAACTAACGTAGAAGGCACAAAAATGAGTGGCGTCGTAAACCGCCATGGGTAAGGTCTACAAGAGAGTCAGGTACACGTATGTGAATAGTATACGTAGAAGCTAGCTATGTTGTGCTAACCGTGTTATAGGATAGTCGAAAAAGTTTCTTAGTGCTGGCATGGATGTAGAACGCTGGTTGCTTGGTGAAGGGCACTGTAGGGATGTTGAGGGGCAGTTCGCATGGAAAGTGTCCAAGTGCCTTTGAGATAAGGAAAGCAACATACCCATGAGGATGAACACATGGAGATAAAACAGCTTCGGGCAGAGTAGTATGGCCGATATCCCAAAGGGCAAGGTACAGCGTTCTGAAAGTAGATTTCATCTAAGGAAGTCCGAAATCTGATAGCTGGCATGAGGCTCCTGACCTTTCTGGCTGGCCAAGCTTATCACCAAATCAATAACTACCCATTCGAGCATTTGATTCAGCTTGCTGAGCACTCAAGTGGAAATCCTTACGCCTAAGCAATTTCGATCTTTGCTGATGCAAGCGCTTCGGAAACCCTTCATTTGCTAGATCAAGCTAAAAGCCCCTCTAGACCAGAAATTTACCTATCACTCCTCGAGCCCCTACCTACAAACGTTACGCGACGCATCTCATGTATTAAGCGCCTGATATGATGTATTGTTTCAAGTTTACCGGGCTTAAGCAGGACCAGAATCTCAAATTATCAGTTTGATGATGGGTTTTTCTGAAGCTCATGCGGGAATCAGGGATGTTCCGAACGATTCTGAGAAAACAGTGCGCCAGTGCTAGAACTGTAATTGGACACTAAATCAGGCTATGAGCTGGCACTACCAAAGTCCACAAACTGTACTTACAATCGATGCACACTAGTCCCGCAAGAGCGAATATACAGGCTACAAATATGAATAAATCTGTAAACCGGTATGTGTATAGTAGAACCTTGCATGGAGATCATGAAACTAAATGCTAAATATACGCGTCTAAGGGGATAAAATCGTGCTAACCAGTAAGTTGGATAGCAAAGAATTGAGAGCGAACGGCGAGCGGAAATTCACTGACCGGTAATCGATCACGTGACCAAGCGTCGATGGCCGACTCCGTCGCTCATCGACGCCCCGCCATCTCTCCTATCTTTCTCCTATCTTGTTCTCTTTCTTTCTCTCCCTTTCCATGTGTACATATCTCATTCTCCTTTTCAGTAGATACAGGCGCGGCTACAGCATGTACAACCGCGCATACATGGCCGTTTTTTTCAGCATAAACACACAGGTATTTAGTCGCTCTAAATACATCAGTTCTTTACCATCCTATCCGCTACATTTGCTGCTAAATTGGCCTCCAGTGTCAAGACCTTCTTAAGTCATTCCCAATGCAAAAAGTGACGCTTGGTTCACGCATGAGCGTAAGATATCAAGTATAAAATGACAGTACAATTGGATAGGCACAGTCGAGCAGTGATATTCACCGAGTACAGTGTTAAAGATGCAACGGAAAACGACAGATTCTTCCATAAAACTGGTATTTACTTAGGAGCGTCCGAGAGCACCGATTTGCTCCCGAGGGCTCGAGTTCTCAGGAAAGCCTTCGGAGCACGCGCTCCGGAGGCTCGCTCGGGAACCTGAGTCTCAGCAATTGAGACCACTCAACTCACAATTGATGCTGTGCTAGGAAAGATCACTATAATGGCATAATACTCTCTCGTCTTCCTTGTGAACATGTAAACTCCATGACTCGGATTTCAATTTAGGAGGGCACTTTAGTGGAATTGTCCGTTGCTCATGCTTGAGCACAACCCTGAATATTGTGATTTGACGGTCTTGTATGAATGCGTTCGAGTTCTTCACAAGAGATTTAGCTGTTTTATAGCCGAATGTTGGACTAATGTATGATATATTCAGAAACAGTATTAGTGTGATAAAATAGAGCGGAAATGACAAGGGAGTGGTGATTGCGAGACATTTCATGCCCTTTCTAATTAACCAAATGTTTAGTACAATGCTACTTTAGACAGCAATAGATTTAAGGTGGAGTAGATCGTGACCGAGTGGGAATGGACTTGTATACACTTCCACTATCTAGTGAGCGAAGCTCATGGACTTCAGACGTAGAGGATGCGTGCTGAGGTAGCTCGTTACAACTGGGGCATACACAGTGGTTGCCTGAACATAGTGCATAAGTCTGTTAGATCTGCGTGTTGCAAAAGAAAAGGACTAACCGTGCGGAGATGATCTAGTGGCAACACACCTCAATGCGAGGTTGAGTAAAGCCCAGTACGCCATAAAGAGCGAAACCGTTGCTACCAAAACATCCACAAATAGGTTTGTGGGTGTTTTCCAGCACATTTTACGGCATAAGTAGCCCGCATTGAACGGGGCCGGCTGCGACTGTTCGAGAGGCAAACCATAGCCGCTCGTGTTAGCGAGAACCAGATCGACTTCATCAAGTGTGAAGTTAGGGAAAGCTAAGTTTGAGTGAAGTGATTCGTGCATTCGCCCGGTGTCGGTGAGTCTGTTATATGTAGAGTTTACGCCGAGGTCTAATAGGATAGCAGACCACAAGACTTGAATGAAGTTGTCCAGTATTGATTGAAATGCTTCCCTGCGAAGGGATTGTCAATACGTCGCACGCTCGTCGACTAAAAACTCACGTTTCAGCATTTGGATTCTCTCCTACAGGACCGCTACACGATACGTCGGTTATAGATCCTTCAATTGAAACCCATTCTGCGGAGAGGGTACACAAACTAGACGTATCATTGAGCGCCAAGTACGTGGATATGAAGTGGGTTCTGACGTCCTTCGCAAACAACCCCAACAGTTGGATGGATGTTCGAGCAATATGTGTCGCGCTGGCTAGTTGGGTGCCAGGTAGTACCAGGCCGCGGGACGACATATGCTCAGAATATAATCCAGTGTCAAATCCCACGATCAGCAAAATGCTTCCTGGAAGGGTGCAGTTAATCCTTGTCTGGGAAAAAAGTCAGTCTAGTCGTGTATTTACCCAACTATTTCACATATACCTCAGCTTTCGCTTCAAGTTTTGCAAAGTCAGCAAAGGCGTTCATGGTACTGATGGTGCAGTTTTCAAGAACGGATCCGCCGTAGACCAGCGTCGAAAGTTCTTCGCTGGTGCTCGTCATGATAATGCTCTTGACAGTGTACGAGAGCACTCCGTTCTGTTCAAACGAACCTCCTGAGCAAATTAACGCTCTTTCAAAATTACGTTTGGCACCTACTTGAGTTCTGTACGATGCACCGGACACTAGCGTAGTGGGGTCACAGCCAAGGTTCCAGTTTACTGAGTTTAAGCATCGTCAGTCCATTTTGTGCTCGACGTGATTTGCATAATCCACTCACAGGCTGTTTTGATTTTCATGCGTTCGATCCACGAGGGATCTTGTGGTGCTACAAACGTCGTCGAGGAAAACGACTTGGAGGTCAACCCTACAGCAGCCACTGGATTGGATTGTGAGATTCAATATCTAGGACGGGCGCACTGTTCTCACAGTTGAAATAGATGAGCCCCACAAGAACGATTGTGGAGGCTACAAAGATAAGTGATGTTGTGAACCGCCATGGATAAGGTCTACGGTGTGGATCAAGGACAAATTATTGATGGAATTTATCAAAGCAATTACAGAATGCTAACCGTTTGATGGGGTAATCAAAAACAATATTTGGGGTAGGCATGGGTGTCAGGTCAGGCGTTAGAGATTGGATCGATTGCACCTGAGGGGAAGAGAGAGTTTCCAACTTCAAAGTTGACGGAGCAACTTTAAGAGAAAAGAAGCACAGCCTCCAGGCGCATACGTGCCATGCAATTCAGTAACATCCAGTCCAACAATGGTTTAGCCATCATTCGATCAGGTTCTCGCCCGTGTTGGTGTGAAAAAGGCTCTTGGTGGAATCTCTTCTATATTTGAAGGGATCCAGTGGATGCTTCTTGCAATGATTGATTCAGGTATTACCGCCACTCCTCACAGTCGGAAATACAAATTGCCTATACTAGGTATAAACGCAATCTCGGGAAAACTGAAGCTCTGCCTGACCTGAAGGCCAAGAACCGCTAACCCCGGATATCGACGTTACATGATATGAGCTGTCCTGGCAACAAGAATACGCCCCTGTTTCATCTATAGGACCAACAATTAAACTGTATGCTTGCTCCGTATGCAAAGTGTGAGCCCACGAACTGTCGAACGCTGTGTCTAAGGCTTACTGGTTAATCAAAGTCCACTGTTTCCTCTGCACGACTTTGGCGTCTTCGGGACTGGCAAGCGATAGGCGGCTTTCACGCCCAGATCCTCTTGCTAGCGTGCTCTCTGGCAAGCCCCCTTGCCGACCAAAACAATCGTATATCTTCATACAGATAAACACGTGTCTCTGAAAATAGTTAACTTTATGATTACGAATCATGAAACGTTCATGCCACCTTTTTACCTTGCATGATGTACCGGGAGCCACATTCCCACGGATAGATTGATTAGTCAGCAACTCCAATGCTGGATTAAAGTCGGTTGTTTCGATCTCCTTTTGTTCAGGACCATCACGTCGAACCGATAGTCATGTGTCTCACATGAACTTGACGCTGTTTGTGATCGAGCACATAAATGTTGTGGACACTAAGGCGTTGGGCTCACGTGTAGGCCGGTCGAGCTTGAGAAATTTGAGCAACCAGGTACGTTCTCCCCATATTTTACCTCCAGCTCGGTACTGACGTGTGGCATGTTATACAGGTCGCGAATAGCTCTACCGTTCAGTTGGCTCAGGTCTCCGTAGCCGGCTATTATGTACTTGACGATAAGACTCTCTCGCAGTACCCTGTTATGAACATCCTTACGTAGCGCACCGGCGTGCCCAAGATATACCTCGTGGCTAGTGTGGCTACACTTATGACTTTTCTCGTGAGCGTCGACGAGCTTGCGGCTCTGGCCAGCAAATACGTTGCGTGTTGACTGCCCGCGTATTAAGGTATGAAAGTGATGGAGTCGCCGTCTGGTCGCAATAATGTTTAGCGGTGCGTGCATTCCCTCTTCTAACCTTAAAATCCTAAATTCTGATTTACTTTAGTTCGACATACTGGATCATATTCAGTCCTCTCGTCTAACTCGGGTCCTTTGCCCTCCGTATCGCCCTCTACTACACCCTTGGTGCTTCACTGCCAAGCCCACCCTCATCATCCGGCCTCAGCTTCCCCAGACCAAGGGTGCCGCCACCCGTCCCTTGATCGACCGTGCGCGTGTGTAAACCACCACACCGATCACTCGTTTTTTAGCTACCAATTCTACTCAGACTGCTCCTACTCCTGCTAGATATATCATCAGACTTGAGAAGATGTAATGCATAGTGAGTGCGAAATGGACAGGGCGCTACATACATGTGTGCTTGAATGATTCGGGCTTACTGGCGTACTGCTATATTGGTACGATGTGTCTAACGTAGCCATATTTCGCGATGAACCATTTTTTTTTACTTTCTTTAGGACTTTTAAACATATGAGTCCGGGCCTTGGACTCGCGGATGTGAGCCAAAGGGTCGGCCGGGGCAAGTGCGGACATAGAATAGGATAGGGCCGACGCAATACTTTTGTGTCTCTTGTGGACCTTGTCGCTTGATACTCGAATATACAGGACTGCGAAGTGCTAGTATTGGCCGATGTTTTTGTTTGCGCATACAAGCGCCATTATTATACGCTGACGACGCAGCGCAGGATGCATTCATGTTCTTGTTTGGCTGTATAACTATTTTGTGGCTGGGGTTGGGCGACTTCATGATATATCCAGGAACAAAGCACAACGTGAAAAAAAAAAAGGAAAACAAGAAAAAACGACAAGGTATTGTTAATTGCGTAGTACGAAACCGCCTCGACATAAGGTAGCTAGGACGGCGTGGACTGCGACCGAGTGGGAAACGACTTGTACATAGTTCTACTATCCAGTGAGCGAAGCTCACAAGTTTCGGGCAGAGTAGGCGTGTGCTGTGGCAGCTCGCTGCAGCTTGGGCATAAGCAATAGTTCCCTGAAACGTAGTGCACGAGCTGTCAGACTCGTACTTTGCGGATCACAGAGCGACTTACTATGCGGAGCGGACCTTGTTGCAAAGTATCGCAGTGCAAAACTGAGCATAGCCCAGTACGCCATGAAGAGGGAAACGGTTGCAACAGTAACGTCCAAGACAAGGTTGTTTGGCGATTTCCACCACATTCTGTGGCACAGGTAGCGCGCATTGAACGACGTTGGTGGCGATTGTTTGATAGGCAATCCAAACCCAGTTGTGTTGGCAAGAACCTCATCGGTTGCACCATGAACATACGGCGGAGAAATGCTGCTATTACTCGGGTATGGGCGGAATGATCGAAGCATCAGCTGGGTGTCCGTGAGGATGTTCTGTGACGTGTTTACGCCAAAATCTAAAAGGACTGCCGACCATACGACCTGCATGTAGTTATCTAAAGCAGTTAGCAAAGTCTGCCTACGCTATGATGATTAGTAGGTCGTAATTCGTATGAAAAAGAGCGTACGCTTGGTCCGTCGCCAAAAAATCGTCGAGACATGTGATCACCCCAGGGAGAGGGTTTTTAGTGGATTGACCCGCAACATAGAAATCGCAGGGGGCGTATGTACTGCTATGTTCACCAACAACAAAATAAAAGCTATCGCGGACATCCAGCATGAACGCCGCGACCAGAAGGTTCGCTGTTCGAGCCAAATAGGTCTCGTCTGTTACTTTTAGATCGTAATACTGGTTCAATGGACTGAGAGGCGTCCCAGGATACATGAAGTTTTGGAAGCTGGTTCTCAGCTGGATGCCCCCTGGAAGGAAGCATTGGACCTTTCCCTAGAACGAGAAGTTATATTGGCTTGGTGTTCGCCTTGGATTATGGGGACGTACCCCGACGTGCAAATCTGGTTTACTATAGTCGCCCCAGGCGCCTATGCTGATGATAGTGCAGTTTTCGATGACCGAGCCATCATAGGCTATCATAGAAAGGTCTTGCCCATTTTCTTCACTAATAATCCGCTCGAGAGGATAAGAAAATAACCCATTCTTTCCAGTTGAAGCCACAAATTAAATAAACGGCTTGTGTAGGCCATGTGTAACACTTACCTGAGTTTTGTATGTTCCACCAGATACTAGCGTTGTGGGCTCGCAGCCAATGGTTCGATTCACTGAGTTGATGGCGTCAGCTTTTGGGCGTTCCATAGTGGTGTCACGGCCTACTGACACATCTTCCCGAGATTCATACGGTCGACCCACGAGGGATCGCCAGACTTAATGAAGGTTGTCGATGAGTATGAGATGGAGGCCAGCCCTGCAATAGCCACTGTGACGCTGATGAGCTGGCACATGATAAGCCTGAGGCCACTGCTCACAGTTGAAGTAACCTAGTAAGATCAGAACAGTAATAGAGGCGGCAAGTATAGATGACGTTGTAAATCGCCATGGATAAGGTCTAGAATGAGAATCAAGTGTACCAACATTGGTTAAATGCGTCAAAATATCTCAGGGCGTGCTAACCGTTGGATGGGATAATCAAAAAAAGCGCTAGATCCAGGCATTAGAATCGAATCTCAAATAATGTTTGTAAGGCACTGGAGAGGATCAAATGAGGCGTCAGTGTCGACTACATCACAGCACTTTAAAAGAAACGACGTACAGCCTTCACATGCGTACATACATAGGGATATGATGGTCCCGAACCCAAAAAAGGCATGCTCGCCGACCAATCAAACTCTATCTCGTGCATGCTGTGCACATATATCTCAATGGACAGCCTCGGATCTTCTCCGGAGCCGCGCTAAATTATTTATCGTAGCCGACCGTTCAGTTGTCAGATTGGCTCACCAGAAGCTGAAGCCCAAATCACGCATATGAGGTAAACCGACTGTGTCATTGGAATATGAATCCTCTACTTATGCTAAAAGTCAATATTGTTAGGCCATTGCGGTAAGATTTAAACTAGCACGGAGCGCTAAGCTTGCTCCAATGAATTTCTTCTCAAGTCAAGGTGCCGGCCCTAAGGTACCACACCCACACATGCCAGCGTGGCCCTGTAAAAGGTGCAGGAACCCACACCAACCTTCCACAAGGTCATAGAAGATACTTAAACCCATTTAAGTGCTGTTGTAGCATTTGCAACCTTCCTAATGAAACGGTTCATTTCAGGCACCTTACATTCACTGAAAGTGGTACAATCAACACAACCGTTTAAAAGGTATTCTCCCTTTTTCTGATGAAGGTCTGTATTGGACACATTGAGTTTTTCTCCTTCAAGCGTCACCATAGGCGCATTACTAGTCAGGTTGTATTCATACTACCAACATGAAACGCCATTTCTAAGGGTTCCCCGTTGCAATTTGTTCGCTGCTCTGGCCTATGTATACAACCATAAACGTTGCAGTCCGACGGTATTATGAAAGACCATGCGAGCTCTTCATTCAAGGCATGGTAAATTCTTGTTCAAAGTTTGGACAAAATACGTTGTGTGCCTAGATCACAAGGAGAGACAAGTGGAAAGAACAAGTTACGCTTAGAGCAATCAATGAGTGTGAGACCCCCCAAGCCTTTCTCGGTCCTCAAGATACTCTTCACCGATTATTTGAATTCCTGCGTAAGGGGGAAATGGGCGATACAATATTGCGTCGACATGGATAAGTTATGTTGTGGCCTCTGGATTTGTCGGCACGGACTCGTATGCAGCTCCGTTATCCAATGAGCGAAGCATATGGGTTTCGGACGTGGAGGGCACATGTTGGGGCAGTTCATTACAGTTATCACACACGCAGTGGTTACCTGGAGCATAGAACATGAACCAGTGAGTGCAACGACTTGGGGAGAGCTGCGGGGCGTACCGTGTGCGGAAGAGCTTGTTGCAAAGTACTGAAGTGCACAGTTGAGTATACCCCAGTACGCCATGAACAGTGAAACCGTAGCCACGAGGACGTCTAGGACGAGGTTGGATGACTGTTTCCATGTCATACCGCGGCATATATACTGCGCATGAAACTGGGCTGGTTGTGGTTCTTCCACAGGCAAACCATACTTGGTCATGTTGAGGAGAATGCCTTGGACCTCGTCAACGTTTGTGGAAGTGTTGAGGCGTATAATGGCGTCCATGTTTTCTTGAAGTGTTTTATGCATCAGCTCAGAGTTGCTGAGTATGTTGTATGGGAATTTCACGCCGAGGTCTAAATGGATTGCCGATAATAGGACCTGAAGGTAATTGGCCATTAAGTACATCCAACTATCTCTACTATATGTGAGCAGTTAGGCTAGGTGTCTGTTAACTAAAACTCACAGTTTCTTTGCCATTGGATCATCATTCTCGCATCTCCAGCTGGTCGGAGTGGGGTTATAATATATTATTGTAACAGCGAAGTCGCACGGGCGAAACGTGTTGTTCAAACTGTCGAAACTACTGCGAAACTGCGTAGCTTCATACTCGAGCAGAGATACTATTGATGTAGCTATGGTAGCCATCGGGTTATGAGGCTCATTTTTCAGTTTTTCATTGGGTAGGCGATTGCTGAAACCAATGCTGGTACTAATGTTTCCTGAAAGAACGCAATCCATGCTCGCCTTGAAGAGTGTATGAAATGAGTCTTACATTGACCTAAATCTTTGACTACGTACCTTGATGTTCAAGTCTCTTTCACTGGCGTTGCCGGAAGCCGTTACCCTTGTTTGGTTGCAACTCTCAATGACCTGGCCTTCATAGACGAGCGTGGAGAGCATCTTCCAAGGCCCTGTGCTGTGAATGCCTCCCACAATGTAGGGAAACATTCCGTTCTGTTTAAGTCAACACCTAATATCAACGAACGGCCTTTTAGTGTGCTGACTGGCACTTACTTGGGTTCTGTATGTTCCACCGGATACAAGCGTCGTGGGTTCGCAGCTACGAGTGTTCACTGAGCTCGAAAAGTATTAGATTATTCAATACCAAATGGCTTGGGTAGAGCTTACAGGCTTTCTTGAGGTTCACACGATCAATCCATGAGAGATCCGGGGATTTTTCAAATGTCGTCGAGGGGAAAGTTGTGGGAGTCAAACCTGCGATAGCCACTGGATTTGCTTGTGAGCCGGTCCTACGAAAATTCGCAATCCGTACTCACCGTTGACATAGATTATTACGGCAAGAACAAGTGTAGAGATTGCAAAAATGAAGGCCGTTGTAAACCTCCATGGATATGGTCTACGATGAGGATGATGAGCATCGACAATGATAAGATACGTCAAATCAGGCGGTATGACACCTACCGTCTAATGGGATAATCAAACACAACGGTTGGAATAGTCATGGCTGCAAAATTTCAAGGGCTAGAGGTAGGGTTCTGAAGAGGGGCAGATGGTATGTCAGTATAGAATACGTCCGAGCATCTTTAACAGAAGCCTTCAGGTGCCTATATGCGTAGAGATCGGACCTCCTATCAGCTCATCGTGTAAATCATGAGCTTGTGCCTGGATCTTCAATTGGCAATTCGGGTATC
>MU132273.1:61769-82886 GCA_015039395.1 Ceratobasidium sp. AG-I
AAGATGCTGCAGCGCGTTTGTCACATCGTCGTCGTCGTCTAGCTCCAAGAGCTTCGCCATCGTCGTAACGCTCATCGGCTCTCTGGCGCATATTGTCGTATCTAGAACGAGCCGAATGTTCTCCTTGTCCCTGGATTCTATATCCTTGTCGGCAAACGGGGCAGCGAGTACGGCTCTGTATAGCTCATCAATATCCTGGTGTTTGTTGGTCTTGGTCTCGGAGGTGATCGATAATAGTTGATCGAGGCGCTGGTCTGATTTGACCTTTCCGACCTTCGGACGTATGTAGCGCACGGCAGTGGCAGCGTAGATGAACAGAGCCCCGGCCTGCTTCGCAAGCCGCTCGACCTTTTCCTGAGACAAAGACATTGCGCCAAGTTCAGCCTCCAGATAGGTCCTGATATCTGCCTGTACGAACGACGCCTCGATGTCATGGAGGTGGAGCACGGAGCGGCGGTGTTCCTCCTCCGGTTGCAGGACATCGAAGAGCCCAGGTTCAGGACGACAAGTGACAAAGAACTTGATCGGCAGGTCGCTCGCGTTGAGTAGGAGTACGTTCAGGATATCTTGAGCGCCGTCGCGTCGATTACATTCGTCCAGCGCATCGATCACGACGACCAAGTCCTTGACCTTCAACGGCGTGGCCTCGCGCAGGGGATCTCGTATCAGCTTCTCGAACTGTATCTCGATTCTTCGCGCGCCTATATCCTTGTCTTTGCCGATTTGTTGAATTAGCGCCTCCTGGTAAGAAGGCAAGACACGTGCGAGCTGATATGCGATGGTCGGTACAATCCTCGCCACGTCTTGGCTGTCCGCATCCGCTCGAGAACAGAAGAAGCTGCCTCCAAGCCGACCAGCGAGTTGCATCTCATCGCAGAAGCTGTAAGCCAGCGTCGTCTTTCCGGTCCCGGCCATGCCGTTCAGCCAGTACACCTTTGGCCCATCAGGGTTGTCGGCCCACTCCCGCATCCCCGCCAGTATCGCCTCACGAGTGCCGGGCGTGCACTCGCGCCGACCGATGACGGTGGACATGCTTGAGTTGTGCATCGCCTTGAGTGCTGCGTTCAGCTTGTCGAGTCGTGCGTCCTGCAGGTCCGTATATCAGATGAGAGATTTCACAGCTCGCTCATATAATCAACATACCACTTTCTGCTCCTGCTGATTGCTCGATATTTCAACTAGCGCTTTGTGCTGGAAGAATATCAGCCGTCGGGTCGGTCCTTTCCACTGAAGCGGGCTCACCTGCAGCTCACGGCAGAAAATCTCCATGCGGCGATGACACTCTTGCACATCACCCACATCCTGTCCTGCCTCGAGGTGGCGCTTGAATCCCGGGCGCTGACGCTGTTCGAAAACATGCTCCATTTCCTTCTCGAGTCCACTACAAGCGTGGTCAGTATCAAGATTCTCTTGAGGACTGGGATGTAACTACCTTGCCATAGCCTTCAAAGCCTCGGACATCTTGGAGGATGTGTGTTCCCCCGGATTCTCCTTGCATGCGTCGAGCAGGCCTTGGAGATTCAAAGCGAGCGCCTCGTAGTCCTTCCTGTTCTGGGAAGCCGTCTAAACCCACAACAAGGTAAGTGCTGGACAGGGGCATATGAGATCAGTGAAGCCACTCGCCTCGAAAATGTCGACCACACCAAGGAACCCAGCGACGGCGGACTTGAGAGGCGGGAACACATCCGAGCTCTTCTCCACCAACCTCAGTGTGGTTTTGAGCCCGGTCCACGCGTCTGCTCCAGCTTTCTTTGCAGCCTGGCTCAGCATTGACTCTGTGTTGGCCGGATGGGGGTCGTCGGTGGCGACAAGATTAGGGGTAGAAATCGATGCGCTAGCGCCAGCGCTCGACACCGGCCGGGGTGATAAGGTCGATTGTTGGGATTGGACTGGTGGTTGTGGAAGCTGATCATGAATCGGAATCGGGTCAGGGTGTGATGATGGGCCCTCGGACGATGGTTGAGGCTGGGACTGAGGCTGAGGCTGAGGAGGCGCGTGAGAGGTAGATGCCTGAACCTCTGGCCGAAACACCTTCTTCACGCCGCGGGCACAACGCTTGGCGAACTTGCGAAACCCTCCAGCGGGGGGAGAGCCTGGGAGCATATCGTTCTGCTGTGGTAGTCGAGTCTGCGAGAGATATCGCCTGTGTATCCCAACACGCCTTTATGTAGCATCACCACGCTTTCCTCCAGGCTTTGCAGGCGAGGCGGCGCTTCATCGTCTTGCTAGTTTGGCACCAAAGAGGAAGGAATAATGATGCCTGGATCAATGAGGCAGCAGGATATAGGGGTAACCAAAGCGCTGCTGCAGGCGTGTCGTTGTCCATCAGAACCCCAGTAATGTCTCGTGGTAAACACGAGGCGCATGCATGACAAATCTCAACGACAAACCATTGCAGTCACGTGTTATATCGATATTTGGTACATTTATTTGGCACGACTCACACGACGACCAGTGATCCGCTCACACTACCAATCGGCCAGTCACCTAGCACCTGCGTCTGGGCTGAATTATCGTTCGTCGATCTATATCACTGTTGCTCAATACCCGCCGACCTGGCCTCCCATGTGTTCGAGGCTTCTGCGTCACTCATTCAGAGCGTGCTCCGAAGTGACGAGGGGTTTCCACGTTCCAGACAACTAGTTTTTGACGCACTCACTACTCAGCAACGTTCTAGCCGACGAGGATGCTGGATGTCTAGATGTTGGAGTCACGAGTTTGGCCCGGACTCCGGAAGTGGCGAGCTAGGCTTTTCGGATTGCCACAAGGAACCGGACGGCGTTCATGGAGTAGCTGTCTGTGATTAAGGTGTTCGTAAAGGGAACAACAGATTTGGAGTCAAGAGCAAAGAAACAGCGTTATTATGCTGGACGCCACCAGTACTATTTGTTGGAGATGGACCCAAGGCGAGAATAGCAATATCGTAGGTCCCATATCCTTCTCCCCAATTTCTTATCAACTGATGTAACTATCTCTATAAAAACAGGCCGAGTCTAACATTTTTCGCCGGTCCGACGGCCTCACGTCTCCCCAACTCGACACAGAGGTCTTCGACATCAGTACCAACGTTAACGGCGCTCCTCCCACTACCTCGATCTCGACCTGCTCATCGCAATCCCAAACCCAACCCAAACCAGTCGCCCCAAAACACACATCTATCCCTACATGCAACACAAACACGCAGGTGTCCTCCAATGTAAAGTCCCATCACGGAATCAAAAACTCCCCACCCCCGACCATGTCCTCCGCTACACGAACCTGCCGTCAGACAACGATATTCGGTTGAGGCTTGCCCCGGAGCCTACGATCGAGCTCGAGCAACGCAAACTCCAGAAGACGGCAAACCGACCTGCGAGGCCGAGGAAGCTTCACGCGTCAGGAGGTGGTGGGTCCGACCGTGGGAGGAGTCGGGCGTCAGCGGCAGGAGGCATTTGGATCGGACGAGTCAGTTGGAGAGGGAGTGTGATTCGGATGATGAGTTCGATGGGAGGGGGATAGCCCAGGCTACGCTGAAGAGTGGCAGAGAGTACGTGGCGCATGATTTCGTGGTTTCAGACAGGGAACACGAGGATGCGGCCGGTAGTTACCCTGGAGACAAGAGAAGAAAGAGAGTCGAGGAAGCCGATGCTGGGCGGATTAGCTTGACGAAGCGGACGAGAAAATTGAGAGGGGGGCTTTGAAGAGGCACACGCGAGGGATAGAGGCAAGGAAGGATGCAGACGACTTGGACGCGGAGGGCGATCGGGGGGGATGGCGGGAAGAAGCAGGCCGTTATTGGGAAAACGGGTGGGAAAGTGAGAGAGAGTAGTTCCGCTGGACGATGAGGAGCAAGATGAATAAGATAGTGGTCGTGCTGGCGTTGACCTTGTATGCATAATATGGGTATCAGAAATGAGACTTTTCACTATCGGTTCAGCTTACTACGGCATTCGACTCTACAAAACTCAATACCGACTTCCAGTCAACTTCCTATTTTCATTCCACTTTCCTATGGGCACCATCCCCCCCACCAATCTTGATTCTCCGCGCCCCTGCGTAGTAAGTGTCCAAGTGCGAACAACGAATCTTTACCGAAATCATTAGTCACTAATGGCCTGCTGCTCGAGGCAAAAGAAACAAGTAAACTATGCACAAAGATTTCTCTCATCTACAGCGTATAACTCCAGGACCACTTGTACTCCACTAGGTTCCTGTATGCGGCCTTGAAGGGTTCCATCGTCGAGGGCAACGATACCCAGGGGTTGGACCAGGTCCCGCTTGATAAAACTGAAAGCTCGATACATTCGGTGAAGAAGACTCGTTGGGTGTTGGGCGGCGGTGTCAGGGTGGATGCATAGCCCGTGAGCCAGAATTTAGGCTTACCAAATTGGATACGGGGAGAAGGCAACAGATCTGAACCAGCGAAGCTCGAACGACAACGGCGCCAGGTGAACTATATCGATCATAACCTCGACAAACGACCTTTGTGGGTCTTATCGGCGTCTCCAGAATGGGCCGCTCGTTTCTCAAGCCAGTCGTTCCACCACCAAAACACTAGCCAACATCTGCAAAACCAGAACCGTTGCAGTCATCGTTTGAAGTGGGGTTCTAATTGGCTGTATATGACTCCGCGTCCTCCGTACTGCTCATCTATACGTTTGCGATTTGCAGGAGCAACGAGAGTGAAGTCAGGAGAACGTGTTTGTAACGGGATACGGATCTGGATTAAGTGAGTCGTGGGTGTATGCATCGAGCAATTTGAGTCGGGCGGTATGGTGAGGAGAGGTTGTTCCGCCGGGCTTGGGCGTCATAAACCTTAAGTTTAAGCCATGGGATTTAGTGGAGGGCTTGCGGTTGGAGAATGAGTAAAGCGGCGTGAAAGCATCGTTTTCGAGCAATTTGCGAATGTCTTGAATCTAAGGAAATGCCGGTTGGCACTATCAATGGATTACCGGAGACTAAATCAAAACTACTTATATGGGCTGAAAGGGATCCGCACTCGCCTTATCTTCGAAGATTCCGTCAGCCAAGTCGGGTAAACTGACGCAGGCAGCACTTCCCCCAATGCTTTGCGACATCACTACCCTAAACGTCACAATTGTTAACTTATGTTCTCGCTCTTGATACTCCCACTGAGACATACCTCCGTTCGCGTCTAGTAGATCACGAGTCGGGAATAGACGCCAGAGTAGTCGAGATCGCCTTGTGTTTAGGGTAAGCTGACAAGTGGCTATGAGGCTGATGGTTAGGTTGTTTCATCGTAGGCTATGGGCATATAAAATCCCACATTAGGATATTCTACCGCTTCAGTCGGTGAAGCCGCAGATGACTGCCCCTGGCAAGGGGTGCAGACACGGACGCAGCGAGCTGGAATAAGTACAACGGAAACAGAAAGATTTATATTACCATACTGATAACATTCGAGAGAGCAGTAACATCACAATTGTGTTTCCTTGCCTCATTTTGGCGACTCGAAGGACCATTTCGCTTAGTGTTGACACTCAGTCAGACTAAGTCCAATCATGAGATAAATTCTGGAGAGATTTGGTACTCTAAGAGCCACGAAATATGGCAAGAAATTCAATATAGAGGCTAGAAGGCGCTAATAGGCTGCTTCTTCGCAGAAGACCCGCGCTTTTCTTTCGGCTTTGCTCTTCGAAATACAAAGTAGGAAATACCGTAGCATACAAGTAATCAGGACAAGAGTTTCTCGATACGACTTGAGACATTGAAACTATAACCAGCCGCCGATAAAACTGACCACCGGCATAAAAAAGGACTTGCAACGTTCAATGTCGCGTCACCCTCCGACATTTTAGGACATCTATCCGCATCCTCCCGATTCCTCCCCTTTATTCCCCCTTTTTTTGAATATCATCTCTTCTTGCGCTGTGCGTTGGAACTTGCGACAACCTTGAGCTTAAATCCTCTGGAGTTTCCTAGTTTGTACTTGTCTAACTGGAAGCCGTATCCGAACAACTAGCCTAACGGTACTAATCTCCCTGATACCTAGCACCATCTTCGGGTTCTTCTTCCTCTCTGGACCGCCCTTGCTCGACGATAAAAGCGCATACATGATCAAAATCAAGAGTAGTAGGACCCGGAACTGATTGGGCTGGTAGACCAAGGAGTGACGTGTGGTGACCATTGCCAATGGTGGATGACAGCAGGGTAGGTTATTTTGAGAGTGGGTTTGAATAAAAGGTAGGGAATGTGCGGGGCTTGAGGATAGCTCAAGTATGTAATAGTGGTAATGCGGTAGTATAGGAGCTAGAATGCTTTCAGTATGGACGTGCATACAGCCACCATAGTAACAGAAACTAAGAATTGATATCCAATAAAAGAAAGCAAGAAGATGGTCTGAACCGAGAGGAGACGTAGTCATAAGAACTAGCTTAACAGCAGGACTAAATACTTACAAAATGCTGAAGAGGCTTCGGCACACTTGGACCGTTTTCGGCGTGGCTATCGGGTCACGCGTGCACGAGTGGCTCTCCACTCGGACCTACGGCGAGGCTAAGTCACTCGGGGCTGGTCCAAGCACGTACATTGAGCGTGCGCTTTAGCGCTATACCGTAGGAACAGTTGAAACGGATGGAAAATAAATATCGTTGATATTATATGGGAAGCCAAGGGTCCCGGGAAACGAGAATGAGAGACAGCATTCAACCATACAATCAGGAGTGGCCAATCATGTCCGAGACAAATGTCCAAACGACGTATCAAATGTCTCTAAAGAGCAACACACGTTCCAAATAACAGCGCCACCACAGACACACCCACAGACACCATAATCCCAAAGTTGAAACCTGGACCCCCAATGCTGGACATCGCACCATTGGCAGCAGTCGAAGCAGTAGCAGCCGCTCTCGACGCAGCCGTCAACTCTGAGCCCATAACACTCGTAACTGCACTCGTACTCGCCACACTCGTCGTCGCCGGCGCATTCCCAATCGTGCTCACGGCCTTGCACGAGCTGCTCCCAGGCGCTGGATGAGCAGCAGGTGTAGCTGGGTCTCCCTGATGGAACGTCGAGCTTCCGTACATCCCCATCGCTTGCGCAGAGTCTCCAACACAGTTCTCGAATACACCTTGAGCGTAGTTTCCTGGTATATTCCATTCACAGCCCATAACGTCGTAGATGTGGTTGCAGATCTTTGGAGCGTTGGGAGCGACTTTGCAGGCGCGGACGCAGAACTCAGTGACGGACATGAAGTTCTATCGGATTTATTTAATTTATGTTAGTTTTATGCCGGGGAAGCAATGTCTCCAACGTCACCCAAATCAAGTATGACACTTACCTGCAAGCTTCTTCTCTAACTCCTCATTGCCTCCCAACCTTTCATCCCTCACACGCTCCGGGCTACCTCCACTCGCACTCTCAGTCCTGCTCCTACTTCGACTCCTGCTCCCCTTTACACCATTCCTAGCCCTATTCTGCCGACGTTTCCCACTCGGCTCGCATATATGATCTCGCACAATCAATCACATTCCTAAAATAAGGGTCCTGTGTTACCTTTGTCGCCCCATTCCCGCTCGACCTGGAACTAGGACTTGTGCGCCAGCTCGCGCGACTCGCTTGGCTAGGACTAGCCTATCCGCCAGAACTGGATTTCGAGTGTCCAGTCGAGCTCGGACCTTCGCGTCCAGCATGCGTAGGACTCGCTTGCTCGCCAGGACCAGTCCTCGAGTGCCAAATCGAACCAGAGCTCGTTACTTCGAGAGGACTAATGAATTGACCAATGTCGCTGCTGGGTGAAGGAGCGCGCTGGAAGCTGTCTGGGCTCTGGTCGGGGGAGTTCGATGGGATGGTGGCGACCGAGGGAGGGGTAATACTGAACTTGGGGGAGGTGCACCGGAGCTGTGGGGTGTGACGAAGCTCGAGACATCATGGGTAGGCTTGAGGAAAACAGCTCATTATAGGGGAGTACGAGCTGGCATGGAGGTAGAATGGCTGGACTAGGTGGGGATCGAGTAGAACTCGGAGGGAACACGCCTTCACTCACAGGCGGAACAGCGACACTCGGGGTTGTAGGCGTAAACTGAATGATGATGTCAAATGTACATTGGGGCTGACCGGGCGGAGGGATACTCTGCGACGAGCTAGGTTCTTCGATGGACGGGTGTGTACGGTCTTCAGGTTTCCTCCGGCAACGACGACAACCCATCACCATCAAACAACTCATCTCCATTCTCCCATTTCCCCACACAATATCATCTCTCCCCCTCCTACCGCCAGACCTCGTCCTGCCAGATGCCGAATTATCATCCCTAATGGAGCGAGACCCTCTCCGCCAAGACGACGCATCCAGCCTTCTCGTGCCTTCCTCCTCCTCCGACGCAACAGATTCAGATGGATCCGGCATATACCCCTGTGACTCAGGCCCAGACTCATGAGCGGCGGGTGAGGTTGGAGGGAAAACAGTGGGACCCAAAGCCGTCCGACGGGGTATAATCTTGATCGCCTTTCCACGACCCCTAAGCTCTCCAGGCATAGCCTTCGCAGGGGAAGAAGTTCCAGACATTGACGGCGAGGGTCGATTGGGAGAGGCTGCGGTCGCAGGTTCGGGACTCGTAGCCATTTGGGCGCCTCCGTTCCGAACGGGAGATCCGGCGGTTCGGGGGTTGGGTTTAACTGTGCCTTTGGATGAGTTATGATATTGCGACTGCTGAACCTTCCCTTCGAGAGACGCACGTCGTTGGGCTTGTATCACCCGAGTCAAGAATCAATTCACAAGCGGATAGGCGCAGCGGAAACCGAAGAGACGTACCTGCAATGGAAACCCCACTTTCAGACTCCACGCTCGACATCGCCCGCTCCCCGTCATTTTCCTCATCTCGATCGTCAACCTCTCTGATATGGAACGAAACCGACTTGGCCGGACTGTGATCACTGCCCGAGCTCGCCGTCGACTTTGTAGGGGACGCAAGCTCGGAGGGCATGGCCTTAGCTTTAGGTTCGTCGGCAGCTGTCGTAGGTCCAGAAGCTGCGGTACCACCAGGACTCACACTCGGCCCCATAGCAGGTTCCTCCCCTTCCCCTCCAACATCGTCCATCACAGCTGCCCTTGGCAAAGCCTTCTCATCCCTAAGCGCAATATTTGGCCACGTCCCCTGGCCCTCTTCTGCAACTCCTCCGGCTGCCTCTGTGCAATCAACCTCTTCTCCACCTCCAGATGCCTCGGCGGTAACAGCCTCGTCCTTGCAGACGACGTTGGGTGCGGGCGGATAAATGGTACAGGCCTCGCGCTCGCCTCGGAGTATTCCGTTTCCTCCTCTTGCCTAGCTTTGCGTTTGTCGGGGCGGATGCTGGGAGCTAAAGGAATCGGAGAAAGGCTGATAGGGTGCTTGGATCGCGCTTGGATAGAGCGGGTCGGGTGGGGTGTGTATATGTGTGGATGAGGGTTCGGCTGGGGGTTGGTAGACTCAGGGAGGATACGCCGACGCGAAAACTCGATATCGAAGTCTACTTCACTTTCGGGCTCTGTCGCGTCGTCCTGTCCTTGTTGAGCAGCTGGCGCTTTCTCCTCCTTCTCAACTTCAGAGGGGATATCCACGTTGGAGGGAGTATTCCGAGGTGAGGAAAGTTTGACGCACGCCGGTTCTGCGTCGGCCCGAGCTGGGGCTAGAGGATCCGGGCTAGCAAACGGCGGGTTGTTGGCTCGACTCGAAAATGAGCCAGGGATTTGGCGAGAGAGTGGACTAGTTGTGATTGCAGCACCTGTTTTGCGCTTGCGATACGTTGTTGGGACGGCCAACATTCTGATTAGAGCGCTTTGCGCGGAGTAATGATAGCACTCGTTCTACCAACTCCTAGACCATAACATGGAGTTCGAATCTAGCTTTGCACAGTCGTCCCGGTTTTGTGCGACCATCTACACGTGAGATAGAGTAAGTACTAAACAATTACAAGGGCAAAAGATAGCTGACCTTGAATATGTCGACCACACCAAGGAACCTCGCGACGGCCGACTTGCGAAGCGAGAACACATCGAACACCACCTTCAACGTGGCATTGAGTCAGATCCACGCATCTAGACCAGCTTTTTTGCGGCCGAGGTAAGCCACGATTCTCCTTGACTGATTCGACACTGCTGGTGGCTGGAGGTGGGGAGGTGGATGTTGGCTGTTCGGCCCTTGGTACTCTGGAAGAAGGCGTCGATTGCCGGGCCAGGTCCGGCAGTTGCGTGGCTGGCTCCTGGGAGAGACTAGGTTGTGGCGATGGGGCTCCGGTCGACGACTCAGGCTGGGATCGAGGCTGGGGAGTAAGGGTGCGGGAAGCAGACACCTGAACCTCTGGTCGGAACACCATCCTCGCACCACGGGCGTTGCGCTTGAGGAACCCGCGAAACCCTTCGGAGGGTGGAGAGCCTGAGGAAATGACGTTCTACTGTGGTGGTCGAGTCCGGGAGATGCCACGGCCGTGTTATCCCAATGCATCCGCATGCAGCATTTCCATGTAAACTCCAGGGGTTGGACGGAGACGGAAGTTATCAGAATAACGATGCCTGGATCAAATCGGTAAGATTCATGAGGTGATGCCCGGCATCGATAATCCAAGTATTGTCGCTGTCGTTTGGAAGTGGGACAATTTGACTCCAAACAAAGCCAAACATCTTAACACCTCTTACCGCCCACGACAATGACGCATTCGCGGCCGACTCGCGGCGATCAGCATACGCCATTGCGACCCATCAAACTCGTGTATTATCGGCAAGTGAACATATAGGTCGAAGGTTTTCTGTTCTCCCGTATCTCCTAATGCGTACTCTGCTCCTTGCCTGTCGCGCTCCATTCCGCCTCGATCACTTGGCCGAAATTAAAACTTGGAATGTCTTGTCTGTCTCTGATGTCTTTGCTTTTCCTGTCTCTACGTACCGACCACTGAATCCCGACAGCTTGTTCAACGGTGATCTTACTTTCGAAAGCCCTGGAAATCGAGTTACTCCGTCGCGCCTTCTGACCCAGGACTGGCAAACAATCTAACAGAGATCTCCCAGAAAACAACTCGAGCCTTTTGAGATACACACTGCCCAGAGCGGAGCTCAGGGTGATGCCGCCCCTCTTTTACTAAGGCTCGGCAGCGCGTTCTGGCTTGGTCACCTATCTTATAACTCTCACGTCGATGACGCCTCCTCTTATGCTCTCCGATCTTGAGTCTCGGTCGATACAATAATCTATTACAGGACATACGACTTATTAATCTGGCGCTTGTGGTTAGCAACTTAGACAGGGAGGCACAGCTTGATCCGAGTGGCTCACTGACCGGGCTAGAGACAGTTCTGGGAACAACCCCCCTTGCGAGTGACATACTGCGAGCCCAAACATTAAGCACTTATACCAGATCTTGTCCCAACCCAAACCTACTTACTGTGCCTTGTTTTGCTGGCAGGGCCTAGTGAATGATTCATGAAAGCGGGACGTCGAGGCTCAAAATGTAAGCATAATAGAATACTAGCTAGACACGAACCTGATGCCAGCCGTTTATAGCACGAGCCAAGCCACACGTCTATAATACGCAATTGTGGATTACACCCGGGGTTGAGATTCGTCGGCCATTTCGTCAACCAGGACGCACTACACACGAGCGTACCGTCGGAGAACCACAGGAACATGGAGATGACTACTCGAATAAACCCCTGTTGGCAACTCCTGGATATGTTCCTGCGCAGGTACGTGCACCCCCAACAGCTAGACAAGCACCTATTTAAGAAAACACAAGATAATATAAAACGATAGAAAGCACGATATGTGAAAGCTGGGCTCTCTAGCTTCTCCGGCTCTGAGCAACTTTTGACTACGCAAACCCTCTCGACTCTCCTCTACGACCATCATGCCACTCGCGATTCCTCCTTTTGAGGTACCCGCTGCATGCGCTTGGGCCTCACCCTGTGGCTTGAGATCTTCAACTCTAAACTCTCAGATATCAGTCCCAACCGATGGTTGGCACTTGCTCTTCCTGTCATGATCAAGGCGCAAGGCGGCGATCATACGGAGCGGAGGATGACATGTAGGATAGATTATTTGAAAGAACTCTCATCCGAGCCAAATCCAGACGATGCGATTGGATAACAGTTGTAATGCAGTAGTATCCAGATCAGGGTACCATAAGTATCAAAGCGCATACAGTCAACATAGCCAACAAGTTCAACAACGAAAGTTTTGACCATGGAAGCAGGCAGGGAGCTGGAATTGAACCAGGCTTTGGGAAGAAGATTCAGTCAAACGCTCGAAATTCGATACTTAAACATGCCAGAGGATTCGAAGCACTTGCGATTTGCTAGGCGTAACCATTAGGTCCCGAGAGGCATGTGGCGGACTTGGACCAGGATTGGGCCTCCGCTTAGACCTGCCCTGGTGTTTGAACTAGGACGAGATTCATCATCGCGGAGGGTTTCCTCCTACGGACTCGTGTTATATCCGAGCGTGGAGATTGAGTGCGCATTTCATGTTTACTACAGGAGGTGAACGCTACATGTGCGAGGAATTTCAGCGCATTGTCTTTGGGGGTGGCGTTTTGTATAGGAAGAATATGCATAATAAAAGATGGATGATCACAAACAGAACCCGCTATATTTCACAAACACAACAAACTATCAAAATGAGGGACGTCATACATGCTGCGACGGATGACAGGCCCATAAAATGTGACATTGTTCAGTGGCTCTGGTAGCAACCAACCCAGTTGCTCCCTAATAAAACCCCATCAAAGTCAAGTTCAAAGGCACCCTTGCGGTATATGCATAGGGTGTTACATGGCCACATAAGACCAGTATGCAGATCAAGGGGCACACACAGCAAAAGTTGCCTCTGGTGTGTAACGATCATGCCATTTTCATCCATCACCCAATCCATGTAAACTTGAGAGTCATGGGGTGGGAGGGGAGCAACATCCCAGAAGCGGATGGTGTGGTCATAGGAGCCAGAGACGATACGGGTGCTGTCAGGCGAGAATGCCACGGAGCTAGCCGCGGTGTGCCCCTCGAACGGCCCAGCCATGAGCGCACCGCTGCGTGCGTCCCACA
Source organism: Ceratobasidium sp. AG-I (assembly GCA_015039395.1). Lineage (NCBI taxonomy): Eukaryota > Fungi > Basidiomycota > Agaricomycetes > Cantharellales > Ceratobasidiaceae > Ceratobasidium > Ceratobasidium sp. AG-I. The sequence goes on from MU132273.1 coordinate 74,774, forward strand.
CACGGATAGTCTCGTCGTAAGAGCCAGAGACGATGCGAGTGCAGTCGGGCGAGAATCCCACAGACATGACAGCACGGGTGTGCCCTTCGAACGGCCCAGCCACGAGCGCACCGCTGCGTGCGTCCCACACACAGATAGTCATGTCGTAAGAGCCAGAGACGATGCGAGTGCCGTCAGGCGAGAATCCCACAGAGTTGACCCCGCTGATGTGCCCCTCGAACGGCCCAGCCACGAGAGCACCGCTGCGTGCGTCCCACACACGGATGGTGCTGTCCCTAGAGCCGGAGACGATGCGAGTGCCGTCAGGCGAGAATCCCACAGACATGACCTCAATGGTGTGCCCCTCGAACGGCCCAGCCACGAGCGCACTGCTGCGTGCGTCCCACACACGGATTGTGCCGTCTTGAGAGCCAGAGACGATGCGAGTGCCGTCGGGCGAGAATCCCACAGAGTAGACATAACCGGTGTGCCCCTCGAACGGCCCAGCCACGAGCGCACTGCTGCGCGCGTCCCACACACGGATTGTGCCGTCTGGAGAGTCAGAGACGATGCGAGTGCCGTCGGGCGAGAATCCCACAGGCAAGACATCACTGGTGTGCCCCTCGAACGGCCCAGCCACGAGCGCACCGCTGCGTGCGTCCCACACATAGATAGTCTTGTCCCTAGAGCTAGACACGATGCGAGTGCCGTCGGGCGAGAATCCCACAGACATGACCTCAATGGTGTGCCCCTCGAACGGCCCAGCCACGAGAGCACCGCTGCGTGCGTCCCACACACGGATTGTGCCGTCTTGAGAGCCAGAGACGATGCGAGTGCCGTCGGGCGAGAATCCCACAGAGTTGACATAACCGGTGTGCCCCTCGAACGGCCCAGCCACGAGAGCACCGCTGCGTGCGTCCCACACACGGATAGTCCTGTCATAAGAGCCAGAGACGATGCGAGTGCCGTCGGGCGAGAACCCCACGGAGAAGACAGAAATGGTGTGCCCCTCGAACGGCCCAGCCACGAGCGCACCGCTGCGTGCATCCCACACACAGATAGTGTTGTCGTCAGAGCCAGAGACGATGCGAGTGCCGTCGGGCGAGAACCCCACAGACATGACACCCCTGGTGTGCCCCTTGAACGGCCCAGCTACGAGAGCACCGCTGCGTGCGTCCCACACACGAATAGTGTTGTCGTCAGAGCCAGAGACGATGCGAGTGCCGTCGGGCGAGAATGCGACACAATAAACAGAGCTGGTCGTATTCCACGTTGCTAGACATGACAGGTCCCGCCGCTCCATCGCTGACCCTTTCAGGCTAATCAGCCCCCGTGTCTGCTTCCAGTACTGCTGTCGGACCGCACGTGTCTCGGGCCAAAACGGCAGCGCAGAGATATAGATGTGGGGGGTACTGCGAGATGCTTGGCTCATGCCGAACGCTGTCACGAACCTGCCGGCGTCTAGGGCAAGCTCAAGCAGCCCGCTAGCTCCTCCTAATTTCTGTGTAGTTTTCAGAACGTATTCTATAGAGGCTCGTTATTGGGAACACTTACCTGTAACCATGCATGAACCTGGGTCAACGTCGATGCACCTGCGCCGATGCAGTTGTTCAAGTTCAGCACCTCCATCCAGAAGAGTAACCGGGACGACAGGAATGTTTGCAGCGCTGACTGAACTTCGCCCGGAGATGTAGCAGACACTAGATGATCTCCCCAGTGGCGACAACCGTAATACAGCTCCGGTGGTATTGCGTTTTCGATTCTTTTCGCGAGGTCTGCAATGTTCTCGTCAAGCACAAACGACGACTCAAGCTCGCAGATGTTGAACCGCAGCAACCGCTGCATTGCGCTAAAACAACACAGGGACAGGTAGCGGTGATGGCTTGTGATATCGCAACACAGATCCCTTGAGCGCTCGCCGTCAACCATGAAATCGGGAAAGGAGGCATGGAGCGTGGAGATGAGATCGGTGCCATAAGAAACATGGAGCACAGAACGAAGATGCTGCAGCGCGTTTGTGACACCATCATTGTCATCCAGCTCTAGCAGCTTCGCCATCGTCGTAACGCTCATCGGCTCTCTGGCGCATATTGCCGTATCTAGAACTAGCCGGATATTTTCCTTGTCCCTGGCCTCTATATCCTTGTCGGCAAACGGGGCAGCGAGTATGGCTCTGTACAGCTCATCAATATCCTGGTGTTTGTTGGTCTTGGTCTTAGACGTGATCGATAGCAGCTGATCGAGGCGCTGATCGGACTTGACTTTCCCAACCTTCGGACGTATGTAGCGCACGGCGGTGGCAGCGTAGATGAATAGAGCCCCGGCCTGCTTCGCGAGCTGCTCGACCTTTTCCTGGGACAAAGATATTGTGCCGAGTTCGGCCTCCAGATAGGTCCTGATATCTGCCTGTACGAATGACGTCTCGATGTCATGAAGGTGGAGTACAGAGCGGCGGTGTTCCTCCTCCTGTTCGAGGACATCGAAGAGCCCAGGTTCTGGGCGACAAGTAACAAAGAACTTGATTGGCAGGTCGCTCGCGTTGAGTAGAAGAAGGTTCAGGATATCTTGAGCGCCATCGCGTCGATTGCATTCGTCCAGCGCATCAATCGTGACGACCACGTCCTTGACCTCTAACGGCCTGGCCTCGCGTAGGGGATCTCGTATCAGCTTCTCGAACTGCATCTCGATCGTTCGTGCTCCGATATCCTTGTCCTCGCCTATCTGTTGACTTAGCGCCTCGCGGTACGAAGGCAAGAGACGCGCAAGCTGATATGCGATTGTTGGTACGATCCTCGCTGCGTCTTGGCTGTCTGCGTCCGCGCGAGAACAGAAAAAGCTTGCACCAAGTCGACCGGCAGCCCCCATCGCATCGCATAAGCTGTACGCCAGCGTTGTCTTTCCAGTCCCAGCCATCCCGTTCAGCCAGTACACCTTCGGACCGTCAGGGTCGTCCGCCCACTCCCGCATCCCGGCGAGGATGGCTTCCCGAGTCCCGAGCGTGCACTTGCGTCGACCGATGACGGTAGACATGCTTGAGTTATACATCGCCTTCAGAGCTGGACTTAGCTCCTTGAGACGTGCGTCCTGCAGATCCGTACATTATATGAGAGATCTCAGAACTCGTTCACACAATCGACATACCACTTTCTGTTCGTGTTGATTGCTCGAGATTTCGACTAGCGCTTTGTGCTAGGAGAACGTCAGCTAGCGAGTCGGCACGTCTCGTTGAAGCAGACCCACCTGCAGCTCACGGCAGAAAACCTCCACGCGACGATGACACTCTTGTATATCACTCACGTCCTGTCCTGCTTCAAGACGACGCTTCGATCCTGAGCGCTGTTGCTGTTTCAACACATGCTGCATTTCTTCCTCGAGTCCACTACAATCTGGTCACTTTCGAAACTTGCTCGGGGACTGGAGAATAACATACCTCGTCATAGCCTTCAGCGCCTCGGACATCCTGGAGGACACATATTCTCCCGGATTTTCCCTGGATGAGTCGAGCAGGCTTTTGACATTCGAAGCGAGCGCCTCGTAGTCGTTCCTGTTCTTAGAAGCCGTCTAAACACACAACGAAAAAAAATGTTATGAATGGGTATATGAGACAGCTGAGGTCACTCACCTCGAAAATGTCGATCACGTCAAGGAGTCCAGTGACGGCGGACTTGAGCTGTGGAAACACCTCAGACGTCTACTCCATCAACCGCAGTGAGGTTTTGAGTCCGGACCATGCGTTTGCTCTAGCTTTCTTTGCAGCAGGGGCCAGCGTTGACTCTGCGTTGGCCGGCTGGGAATCGTCGGCGGTGGCAACAACATTAGGAGTAGACGTTTCGTCCCCACGCCGGCGCTTAACACCGGCTGGAGCGCTAATCGGATTGCTGGATTGGATGGGTGGTTGTGGGAGCTGCTCATCAGTAGGAGTGGGATCTGGTTGTGACGATGGACCTCCGGAGGATGGTTGATGCTCGGACTGAGGCTGAGAAGGCGCGTGAGAGGTAGACGCCTGAGCCTCTGGCCTCAACGCCTTCTTTACGCCGCGGGCACCGTCCTGAACGAACTTGCGAAACCCTCCAGCGGGGGCAGAGGGTGGGGACATGTCGTTCTGTGTGGTAGTCGAGTCTGCGAGAGATATCGGCTGCGCTTTTTCACCACGCCTTTATGTAGCATCGCCATGCTTTCCTCCAGGCTTTTCAGGCGAGGCGGCGCCCATCGTCTAGTTTGGCACCAAAGAGAGAGGAATAACGATGCCTAGATCAATGAGGCAGCAGGATATAGATATAGCCAAAGCGCTGCTGCAGACGTGTCATTGTCAATCAGAACCCCAGTAATGTCTCGTGGTAAACACGACGCGCCTGCATGACAAATATCAAAGACAAATCATTGCGTCACGTGTCATATCTATATTTGGTACATGTATTGGCGCCACTCACGCGACGACCAGCGATCCGCTCACACTACCAATCGTCTAGCCACCTAGCAGTTGCGTCTGAGCCGGCTTGTTGTTCGTCGATCTGCTTCTCTATTGCTCAACGCTCGCCGACTTAGACTCCCATGTGTTCGAGCCATCTGCATCACTCATTCAGAGCGTGCTCCGAAGTGACGAGGCGTTCTAGGACTCTCGGATGGATTCCCACGTTCTAGACAACCAGCTTTCGACGGACTCATTGCTCACCAACGTTCCAGCCGGCGAGGATGCTGGATGTCTAGACGTTGGAGTCGCGAGTCTGGCTCGGGGCTCCGGAAGTGGCGACCTACACTTTTTGAATAGTCCCAACGAACCAGACAGCGTTCATGGAGCATATGCCTGTGATGAAGGTGTTCGTGAAGGGGACAATAGAGCTGGAGTTAAAGAGCAAAGAAACGACGTTATCATGTTGGGCGTCATCTGTGCTGTTTGTTGGAGGCGGACCCAAGGCGAAATGGTGAGATCGTGGGTCCCATACTCTCATCCCTAATTTCTCACCCACTGACGCGACTATCCCTACAAAAAGTGGCCAAACATTACATTTTCGCTGGTCCGACAGCTTCACGCCTCCCAAACTCGACACAGAGACCTTCGACAACAGGACGAACGTCAACGGCGCTCCTCCCACTACCTCGACTTCGACTTCCACATTTCAATCCCATACCCAATCCAAACCAGTCGCCCCAAAACACGCATCTACCCCTACACGCAACACAAAAACGCCGGCGTCTTCCAATGCAAAGCTCTGTCACTGAATCAACGACTCCCCAACCCACGGCCACGTCCTCCGCTACTCGAACCTACCGTCGGACAACGACATTAAATTAAGGCTTGCCCCGGAGCCTACGATGGATCCCGAGCGCTCGCAGCGTGAACTCCAGAAGACGGCAAACCGAACTGCGAGGCCGAGGAAGCCTCACGCGTCGGGAGGTGACGGGTTCGACGGAGGGAGGATTCAGACGTCGGCGGCAGGAGGTATTCGGATCGGACGAGTCAGTTGGAGAAGAAGTCTGATTCGGATGATGGGTTCGATGGGAGGAGGATACCCCAAGAGGGGCGGAGAGTACGTGGTACATGGTTTCGTCGTTTCAGACAGGGAACACGAGGATGCGGCTGGTGGTTCTCCTGGAGACAAGAGAAGACAGAGGGCCGAGGAGACCGATGCTGGGGCGGATTCGCTGGACGAAGCGGACGAGAAAATCGAGAGGGATGCTGCGAAGAGGCATAAGCGGGGATGGAGGCAAGGAAGGATGCAGACGACTGGGACGCGGAGGGCAACCGGGAGGGTTAGCGGGGAGGAATAGGCCGTTATTTGGAAACGGGTGGGAAAGCGAGGAAAAAGAGACCAGTTCCGCTCGACGATGGGGAGCAAGATGAATAAGATAAGGATCGTGTTGGCGTTGACCTTGTATGCATAATATAGGTATCAGAAATGAGACTTGTCACTGCCGGTCCATTTTACTACAACGTACTACTCTACAAAATTCGATACCGACTTTCAGTCACCCTCCCATCCTCATTCCACCTTCCTACGAACCCTATCTCTTCTACCAATTCTGATTATCTGTGTTCTCGTACAATAAATGCCTGAGCGCCAACAGCGAATGTTCACTCAAATCATCAGTCACCAACCGCCTGCTGCTCAAACCGACAGAAAAAAGTAAACCGCGCACAATAATTTCTCTTATCCACAGCGCTTAATTCCAGGACAACTCTTACTCCACTCGGTTCCTGTACGCGGTCTTGAAGGGTTCGATCATCGAGGACAACGATATCCAGGGCTCGGGCGGGGTCCTGTTTGACAAACTAAAAGCTTGATACATTTGGCGAAGGAGACTCGTTGGCTGTTGGGGGTGGTGGTGTGAGGGTGGGTGCTGAGCCTGTGAACTGGAATTTGGACTTACCAAACTGGATATGGGGACAAGGACGTCTAGCTGCCGAAGAACGTCTACAACAGATCTGGAGCAGCAGGTCTTAAATGACGAGGCCGACAGGTGAACTATGCCGATTATAAGCTCGACAAACGAGATTTGTTGGTCTCATCAGCGTCTACAGAATGGGCCGCTTTTCATACTCTTTGCCGGATGATCTCTCCCAAGTCAGTTGTTCCACCACCACCGAGACGCTAGCCAACATCTGTGATACCAGAGCCATTGCGGTCCTTGTTTGGGGTAGAGTTCAATTTGGAGTCCCATACGAATCCACGTCCTCCGTAACGCTCATCCGTACGTTTGAGGGTTGCAAGAGCGACGAGAGTGTAGCCAGGAGGAACGTGTTTGTAACGGGATACGTGTCTGGATTAGGCGAGTCACGGGTGTATGCGCCGAGTAATTTGAGTGGAGAAATTTGGTGAGGGGAGATTGTTCCGTCGGGCTTGAGCGTCATAAACTTTAAGTTTAAGCCATGGGATGCGGTAGAGAGGGTTACGCTTGGAGAATGAGTAAAGCGGTGTGAAAGCATTGTCTTCGAACACTTTTTTGAATGTCTTCAATCTAAGGAAATGTCGATTGGCACTATCAATAAAGTACTGGAGACTGGGTCAAATCTACTTACATAAGCTGAAAGAGATTAGCATTCTCTTTGTCTTCGAAGATTCCGTCGGCCATGTCGATTAAACCAACGCAGGCAGCTCTTCCCTCAGTGTTTCGCGACACCACTAAGCTAAACGTTATAATAGTTGACATACCTTCTCGCTCTTGATGCTGGTACTGAGACATGCCTCTGTTCGCACCTAGTAGATAACAAGTTGAGAGTAAAGATCACAGTAGTTGAGACCACTTTGCGTTCGGGATTGGCCAGCAAGCGGCTATGGGGCCGATGGTTAGGTCCTTTTATCGTAGGCTATAGGCATGTAAAGACTCACTTGAGGATATTCTCTTGTTCTATCACGTTTATGTACTGTGTCCAGATTGTGCTGGATGTCGCAAGATTGCTAGTAGGGACCTTAGGTTCGGCCGTAATACGGCCGTCAAATTACAGCCGCCAGGCGCTTAAATTACGGCCGTCAACTTGTTGATGATCTACGATACCCTCTCTCGCCTTTTTTGTCATGCCACCTCGTAAATCACACAATATAGTCAAAAAAGTCGCTAAGAACAAGCAGGCTGCCCGTTCTCCTTCCCCAGAGTCCGAAGAACCTGAATCCGACACCAACCATGCAGGTCCTGCTGACAAGACCACCACACGACGAGCTCCATTTGTCTACTCCAGCCAGCAAACTCTTGCACTCCTGACAGCAGTGACGGATTTCAACCCTTGGAATCAGCCTCATGGGTCTAAAGGCAAAGCTTGGGAGGCTGAGCCGCTTCAGTAGGATTAACATTATTGCACGACCCAAGTGCCTGGCCGGACCAATAACATCACGTCCGGGACGCTGACCGTACGCGGACCTTTCGGCGATGTTATTCACGTCTCAGACACAGACCTTTTCCGGTGGTCGGGGTCTCCTTTATTAACATTTCCCTGTCCCAGCCATGCGTATCATCTCGCTTGTGGACTAACATCATGTATGTTACTGCACGCGTTGAATAACATTATCGTAGTTACACCAATAATATCGTCAATCACTGATGCTAGAAACTACTGGGAGCTACTATTAGCGCATTTCAGACAGTAATCAGTAGTCCAATATATAGGGGCGGAAATAAAACATTGAATAACATCATGACT
>MU132274.1:0-17502 GCA_015039395.1 Ceratobasidium sp. AG-I
GCGCTTCCAATGGTGCAATTATCTCGCAAAACGGTCGGCTATTTACAAAGATAAGTTTTTTCTTCTATCTACAGTGGTACGGACTTGCTGACTCAGCCACTCGCCGCACTCGCTGAGTGCTCGCTGGTACTCGCTTATAGCGACCATACCTCGGGCCATTCACTCCACTCGGAGCACTTGCGAGCGCTCTGGAGACGGGGGGTGTTTTCCCGATGTAGTGCTGACAGGCTTAGTCAGCTTTCCGAGTACTTTGAAGTACATGAAAAGGGGGACCATAGCACGGAAGACTTTGCCCACTTCCAAGCATTCAGAGTATGGGCACGGTTTTCCAGATGTTATGGACCGTTTGCTGATGTAGTTATTCAGTTTCACTCCATATAGGTCTTCTATTCAAATGTGTTCTACAACATTTATTACAGTCATCCACCACCAAATGCATCACCACCACCAAACAAATTGAATAAAAAGTATTGAGAGCAGGGTCCACACATTAGACCTGTTTGTACACTGTTGATTGATTCAGGTTGTTAGGAGAAAAAGAAACCTGAAATCAAATGTGAGGTCATCAGCAAAATCCCTCTTGACTCCAGAGCACGCTGGATACCTAGGCATATCTCCAAGCCCTCCAGAGCATTTTGCTCCTGAGGAGCCCCTTCTCAGGGAAAACACACAGTATAATGAAAGTGGGGGTGAATGTAATGGTGCAATGTAATGTAATTACCCACAATTATCCCTACATCAGGAAAATGCTCAACTTTCATTAAGATCCCAAATTCAAATTTAGCTAAATTTCTTAAATTTGGCTAAATCCATTAAATGCCCCTAAATGTGCCTGAATTGATTAAATGCCAAATATGGGAAAGTGCTAGGGGTGGTGGACATGACCACAGGAAGATATTTGGGAAGTTTGAAATTCCTAAATTTATTAAATTTAGGTGTATGAACAGGGGAGTTGTTACAGCGGTTTGCAAAAGGGTTTTCCAAGCGCCGAGGGTTTGAAAAAAAGTGATTGAACAAAATTTGCTACCACACATGTACATCTAAGTCTTACAGTATGATATATATACCACTGGAATTGCCTGATCAAGGCGAGCAAGATGGTACACTCAGTTTCCTGAAAAGGCAAAATCTCAAAAATAAGACTCACCAGCCCAGAGCGGCGATTGCGTCCCCAATAGTGCACGTGAAGCCTATCTGAGCTGGTAGAACCTACCTGAGGGTGCCATAAAGTGTTTTCAGAAAAAGAAGAAAGTGAAAAAATCCCTTCTTGGGCAAGAGAAACCAGCAGGAATCTTAGGGGGATTTTACCGCATTGATATCTCAGCAGAATCTCGATATTTTTGCTTGCTTTTTCCTCTAGAAACACTCAGTGGTGCCCCCAAATACCCTATATTGCCTCAGATACCCTTCATGTGCGCTATTGGGGACGCAATCGCCGCTCTGGGCTGGTGAGTCTTATTTTTGAGATTTTGCCTTTTCAGGAAACTGAGTGTACCATCTTGCTCACCTTGATCAGGCAATTCTAGAGGTATATATATCATACTGTAAGACTTAGATGCACATGCGTGGTAGCAACTTTTGTTCAATCACTTTTTCAAACCCTTGGCGCTTGGAAAACCCTTTTGCAAACCGCTGTAAAAATCTAAATCTTACAATTTAGCTAAATTTAGGTCAGTATCATTCATTCTGTACTTGTCATGACCCACCCCGTTTCCTTTTTCTTGTGGCTTGTCTTTTCTTGTGGCTCGTGACCTGAGTCATTTCTGTTGGCTGTGTTCCTTTTGTCTGACTTGCACAGTGCACTCATCAGATGCTGCCTTGTTTTGTATGACTCGCCACATGCCTTATGCTGTGTGAGTCTGACTCAATGTATGCTCTTGTTTTGCCCAGGCTGTACGCCCTTTGCCTATATATCTGAGCCGGAGCAAGCCTGGTTTACCCAGCTTGCTCTACACTCGTCCTTTACCCTTTTCTGTCTGGCCTTCAAGCCACTCAGTTATCACTCGCCAGTCTGTCGTGACCCTTGTGGGCATGCCCCAATTCTTCTGTATTTTCTACTATTTTTCCCAACCTTGTACGGCTACTTTCTGTGTCACGTGACCTCAGCGCCTATAAGCAATGCCGCCTCGGTACTTTCCATGGCTTACACATCATTACTAATGCTTCTGCAATATTTACGGACTCTTCTTTTCTTCCGTTGCTATGTGACTCATTGTCATGCTTGTTTGTACATACCTGTGCTTGAGAATGTATAAAAGAACAGGCTCAGTGTCTCTGGAAAGCCAGAACACTTTTGCCTTGTTGATTCCCCCAAAGAGTCACAAGTTAGCTGGCTTTATAGCGGCTGTAATTGTCCAAGAGTGCCTTGCCCCTGTTTGTAAACACCCATCCACACCTAGCGTTCACTCCCCACTTTGGGTTGTGACACAGTCATTCAGCCTAGCTGTCTTATTGCCTTTGCCAGTATCTATGCTTGACTCATTTGTATACTCGCTCGTCCCTGCCACCCAATATGTTTGCCGTTGTCAGTCTACTACACCCTCGCAATATCTAGAAGAGCTTGTGACATTGTAGAGCAAGCTTATTCTGTATCTCGTGGCACGCTCTGCTTATCACTTTTATCTTGTGGCTTGACTCCTGACTCATGTCCACCTCCCGCCAACAACCGTCTCGCACTAGCTGGCACTCCATACAAACAGGACCGGAACGTATAAACAAACAGTACCAAACTGCCTCTTGTGCACAGTCTGTCTGAACACCAGAAATTGCAATCACCTGGGTCAACTCAGGCCCCATTGCATTGCCCACCGCTCAAAGGATCATTCCTCCACTAGTCGTCCCAGGGGCATACAACACATCCCAAGACCAAGCCGGTCCTAGCCACCTGACTACAATGGAGGTTGTAACCAACCCTGACGAGCCAACCATACGCCAACCAGAACTGGGAAACATGTCTGTCCTCCCAACCTTGCCCCGTCCAGACCAGCGACCAGTACTGGTATTCACCCAACCCTCCCAGATAGACCTACCACCATTGAGCAAAGGATCAGCCGTTGCCATCCACCCACTAACAGGTACCCAGATCCAACGTCCCATAAGGGGTTATCCAGGGGCACGCATGGTCGGACCACCTACCATGGCTTCAGCACAAAGTGTCATGAGCCTGTGCTCACCCGTCATCATTCACATCCCACTGTCGGTCCCTAGTTTTGGTAACAGCCGAGCACACTCCCACATTGAACCACCCTCACGACAAACCTCAGTTTTTGTCCCACCACAAGGGGAACAAGGGAATGTGAACCTTTACGCCTTTATGCTTAGACAGATAGAAGAAACCCTACACCAAGAGCTGGGTGCCAGACTACTCCCCCTCGCAGAGACCAACCGCTCCATACAGAACATACAACGCACAGTAGCAGAGGCCATGGACCGCATTGCCCGACTAAGTGAAATTGAGCAAAATGCCAACAACGAGCTTACCCTCATCAGGGGAAATGGTCAACAAACCCGCACGGAGATAGGATACGTCAACAACCAAATCCGTGGGCTGCACAACAACATCCAAAACATACAGCGAGTCCAACAGGAACAGGGGGAGGATATACAACAGATATTGGACAACTTGGACCATTTCAACGAACGACTAGCAAATCTCAATATTCTCATACAAGAGGAGGTAGGAGGACTACACAAAGAGTTACAGGCACAGGGGGGTTTCAATCCACAGGGACACTCCACGTGAAGAGACATCCCATGTCCGGAATCACAATGTTCAATTAGAAGGACACCCGCTCCTCGTCGACCCAGCCCCGTACAAAGGGTTCCATCCCCGCAAAGGCTACTCCCAAGGCAAGAGGATGAAGAGATCCACATACCAAAGGATGCAAGGCAGAAGTGCCCAGACCCTTTCAACGGAAAGAAAGGAAGCAAGGCGGAGACCTTTATGCTTTGTCTAGAGATGTTTTTCGATGAATATCCTCAGGCCTATAATGACGACAGACTAAGGCTGTCACGCAAGCAGTTCTTGTGATTCCTGCGCCCGCAAGCGGGCAACCCACGCCAAAATGTCCAACCCGCGCTGGCACTCGCGCCTGCACGCGGGTAGCGGGAATGCTCGTGGCATCCCGCAAATCCCACAGCAGTGCGGGAATGCGAGCATGTGGGCGCAGGGCGTAATGCGGGCACCCACACAAAGCAGGTGACGAGGGTCGACGTGGGCAGAGCGGGACATGTGCGTGTCGCGTCACAGACGGAGCAGGGCAGAGAATGTGAATAGTGTAGTGTATTATGCTACGAGATATACAAAATATTACAGAGTCATGGGGAAGTGGGCATCGACGAGGAAATGGGGGGACGAATGTGGGGGAACAAATAGAACTGTGTATCACATACATTAGGTCCTGGGTTTGGCTTTCCCTCTCCCTTTATCCTTCGCCAGCGCGGGGCCACGAGGGGGCAGCTCAAGGATTCCCAGCTTTACGAGCCCTGCTCTCGAGTACACACCCAACAAGGCAGTGGCCTGCACGGTGAATGGCGCCAGAGTATGCCGGCGCTTAGTGACACTCGAACCGGCAAACAAGAACGCTTGCTCAACATCTACGCTAGAAGCTTTTGGAGGCGTCAGTATACCTCAGGATGGCAAGAACAATAACAAAAACTTACCGGGCATGCTCAAAACGTCGATGGCCATCTGTGTCAACCCATCGCGCTTGTGTCCAGACAACCGCTGGCGGTACCACCATGCCAATGGATTGTGCATAATGGGCTTGCCGTTCTCGTGCAGCTTCACCAAAGGTTTGGCTATTACATTGCAGTTAGAACCGTAGTAACTGGTGGGAGGAAACCCACTAACCTTCAACAAATTCCCTCACAGGGCAGATTGTTACTACTTTGGCTGTCCCAATTGACACGTACATTTTCTTGAGGAAACCCTATCTCAACGTCAATCTAAAAGCTAGCAAATATGAATAAAATCTAACCTTAGAATACGCAAACTGTGAGGTGGCGGGCGTCACAGCTTCCAGTGCTGCAACAGGTTGGTAGTGTGTACGCCAGCAGCACTCGGCTATCTCGATTGCAGTCGTAATCCATTTGGGGTCCCAACCAGAGGCCTTGAGGTACATTATACACATTGAAGGGTGCATGACTAAAAAAATCAATTGAAAGTTGTGAACAGAAAAGAAGAGAGTGCCCGACAGAATTAGACTTACATATTGCAAGCCGGTACATCTCTGACTCATTGATTTTTTGATAATACTTGTTGAATAAAATACGACCTCGGTTGGCAGTGTGTTGTTGATATGTCAGTAGGGTTTCGTCATTGCACATCTCGGCGTACTCAGCGTCGAAGGCATCGTAATGCACGATGATATTGGCCAACATCGGGACGCCGGTTCGAGAGAGGATTTCCGTAACAACCTGGAGGGGCTAGGATATATGATAGATAAACATTAGCCCAAGTGATGTAAATCTTTACATACTTTGAGTGTAGCGAGCAATGCTCAGACTGCCTTTTGCTCCTCCCGAGCAAACACGAGATTATGTGGGACCCATCGCGATGTCTTTTGGAACTCAATACTAAGAGTAATCATGAGCCAGTATGTCTCAAGAAGAGGAAAAATGTACTTACATGGCTGGCCACAGACGCTTGATGTCCTCGAGCATATCATTTGTTGAGTTCCATCGGGTTTGCACATCACGCTTCATGTTGTGTGGCCCGTCCAATAGTAGCTTAACGCAGATGCGCTTGAACTCCTCTCGTGCGGCGGGGGTGTAGCGTAGACGGTGTGCAAGTTTGGCCACCTGTAAATACCGTGTGAACGTCGTTGGGTGGGAACAAAACCAGACTTACCTTGTACAGGGTCTTAGCCACACGTGACTGCTCCAGCTCTCCAATCGAGCCTTTTTCCATTGGAGGCAAGTCAATCTCACGAAATATGTTGTTGTTGTTGTCGATAGCTATCAGCATTTGAGACGCATCCGACCCATCATCGTGGTGGTCAGCATCGGGATCGTCGGACTACGAAGGTAAGTGCAAAATTGATTAATAGCGTTACATTTACTCACATCTTGGTGGTATTGCCCCGTGTCTTCGTCTTTGTCCTCATCCTCCACATCCTCCACGATGCCTTTACCTTTATCGAGCTTCTCACGCTTTGTGCGGAAAGGTAATGTAATTGCCTATGACACCAAATGTAAATTAGTTAGTTATACGAAATACAATCAAGTACGTTACCTTGGCGGCCAAATTAATAACATGAAGCACACAGTGGACTCGAGACTGCGGACCCTTGAGCCGCTTCAGGTCATAGTTTGCGAGTTCGTTCATCATCGCGCTGTCATTAGAGGCATTGTCGCACATGATCCCCCAAACCTGTAGATACAATTAAGAATAGTAGCAAAGAATTTCAGAGATACTTACATGGTCTTCAATCTTAAATTTGAGCATCACCGAATGCAACAGCTTTGCGAGCGCCTCCCCTGTGTGCGCATTGGTGTAGCTGGAATAAGAACGGCTTGTCACTTGTATCTAGCAGTGTAAATAAATGAGACTCACTTTAAGCACTCAAGCACAAAGCGCTCAACGGTAGCGGTCTTGTCCAAGGTAAAGAGATGTCAGAAAATTACAATACCCAGGAAATCCAACCCGTTGCTGCTCTGGAATAGATCAGGCGCAAGATGGAATACCCCCTCTTGAATCTAAAGAGTACAAACCTAAGCGCAATGAAGCGCAAGATATGAGGAAAAGGCTTACTGCAAGCATTTTGGTAATTTCGTCTTGAGTGGCGCGGTATATGCGCCGGATATCCGTACTGATTGTATCCTGGTGTGGCTGCATCTGGAAAACTGTAATTTCCTAGGTATGGATATATAGCAGTATATACCATATCTAGGAGCCCTAGGAAAAATAGATAGGTCCCATATATATGGGGCTATTTATTACTATTTATGATCTAGCTATGATCTAGCTATGATCTATCTAGCAGTATCTAGCAGTATCTAGCAGATCTAGCAAGATCAGTCTAACCAGATATGGTAATTTCCCATCCTGTGAACAGGTAGAATCTTCCTCATATGGCTTAATGAGTTTCCTTATCTAGAATTTCCTTATCAGGTAGCTACCATTTTGGGTAGTCCATTTTTCCTGATTTATTGCGATTTTTTTGCAAAAAGTGCGCCCACTGGGAGGATGGAACCTAGGTCCTGTGAGGATCTTAGTCAGCCTATAACTAAGGGGAATGATCCAGTGTGGTAACCACTAGACCAGACCAGCTTGACAGTATCTCCCAGGTCATGAATATATTTCGACTTTTTTGTACCTTGTTTCAGCTCCTGTGGGCTGAGGGTTGCACTTTTGGGTGTGCAATAAATTGTCAGAATTACTCTAAGAAATCAGCTATGACCTCGCACTTTTCCCATATTTGCATCTGTTTATCTCAAGGACCTACCCAAGGGGAAGAGCCAACTTAGAGCAAGCCAAGGCCACACCTCCCCTTGGGTAGGTCCTTGAGATAAACAGATGCAAATATGGGAAAAGTGCGAGGTCATAGCTGATTTCTTAGAGTAATTCTGACAATTTATTGCACACCCAAAAGTGCAACCCTCAGCCCACAGGAGCTGAAACAAGGTACAAAAAAGTCGAAATATATTCATGACCTGGGAGATACTGTCAAGCTGGTCTGGTCTAGTGGTTACCACACTGGATCATTCCCCTTAGTTATAGGCTGACTAAGATCCTCACAGGACCTAGGTTCCATCCTCCCAGTGGGCGCACTTTTTGCAAAAAAATCGCAATAAATCAGGAAAAATGGACTACCCAAAATGGTAGCTACCTGATAAGGAAATTCTAGATAAGGAAACTCATTAAGCCATATGAGGAAGATTCTACCTGTTCACAGGATGGGAAATTACCATATATGGTTAGACTGATCTTGCTAGATCTGCTAGATACTGCTAGATACTGCTAGATTGATCATAGCTAGATCATAGCTAGATCATAAATAGTAATAAATAGCCCCATATATATGGGACCTATCTATTTTTCCTAGGGCTCCTAGATATGGTATATACTGCTATATATCCATACCTAGGAAATTACAGTTTTCCAGATGTGGTACTTGCATGCATCGGGGTGCAAGAGTTTCTGTAGCTGTAACCCCCATAAATCAGACTTTGGCGTGAACAAAAAGAGAAACATGGACTCAACAAATCGATCGTTTACTATACAGAACGGTTGTGCGTTCTCTGCGGACCATAATGCAAAGTATTCCCGCACTTGCTCGGCCATCAATGTTGCTGGATTCCCCCCTGTGATGCCGTAAGCCCCCAATACCGTATCCTGCTTGGTGGTCGCGCTACACTTCAATGAATGCGGGGTGAGACCTGAGGTGTAAGATACACCAATTATTCGCTCTACGACACGGCCACAGCTAAGATAAATTAGTACATAAGTTATGGGATGGATGTATTGCAAGTATAAACTAAGTTACACATACTGTTTACACTTGAAACTGTTATGCGTAGGAGATCCGGTTTCCTTGTATACTACAGTCGGGTCGTGAAAATTAGCATACGCCAACGAAGTGGACTTTTTGATGCGATCCAGACACCCTGCTACGACGACATTAAACATTTTAGAATAAATAAAACAAACAGATGGAGCTGGCATACCAAGTTCTTCCTCTGCCTTCATAGTTGCCCTTGAGACGGCCGCTTTGTTGCGGTGTTTGGATTTGTCGCCCTTGGCGAAATTTGAATCCACATCAGACCGACCTGAGGATGCCGACTCCGCTTGGGTTTCCTCAGTGGAAGCTGGACTTGGGTCGCGAGTGCTTGGAGGAGCAAAAGGGGTGGCACTCCTGTCATGGAATACTCGCATGTTTTCTGAAACATACTGAGAATGTTAATCCATAGCGGTATAGACAATAGAGCATACCGGCTAAAGGGCTTGAGTTGGCCCTACTGCGCTTTTCTGGCCGCTTTACTACGCGTTGATTGGGAATGGTAACTGCGTAAGGGGTTAGTAGGTGTGATGCATGAGATAAGTTGATTATACGCATGCCTCTACTCTGAGGAACCTCAGCAATTTTGTCGTCTGAGTCAGGGAATCCAAGAGGAGATGCCATGGCAAGGAAAGGTGGATGTTTGGAGACGGTTGAAATCCAGTCTTCGATGGCAGACCTGCTGTGAGGAGGTCCAGGATAGGGATACGTGCTCTCACACATTGTGTCCTTATTAAACAGGAAAAGAAAGTGCACTAGTAAGCTGAAAATTGGCGGGGTAAAGCGGACTTTATGTTTGCAAACCGGTCAGAGGGTAGCAAAGTGATTAAATTACATGCAAGCTCAAGCGACTAAGGCCAGCATATGCAGGCGAGGCATGCAATCACGTGACCATGTTCGTCCCACCCTGGTTACTTCCACTACCACCGCGGCTCATTGGGGTAGTCCGCTTGCGCAGCATGGCATTCACTGCAAGATTCACAGCGCCAAGGTAATTTTTTCCTGCTTGCACTCATGTTTGCCGTACAGCACTTATGTTTATTTAATAATTTTAGGACTTCTGCAAATGATAGTTGTGCGGCACATGACACTTGTGACGCCAAAGCAGCTAAGTACGTTTTAACAACCCTCAACGCGTGTACGAGCAGCTAACAACAACCGAGGATTGCAGCTAGACTACCTTGGTAGGTATCCAAGTATTTTAATTATACCTACGCTCCTGGCTCCTTGGTTGCTGACCATCGTACACGTCCCTTGGTGCCACTCCCACCTTGCACGGTGCTTTTGCCCACACCATTCGCCTCCTCTTTGTGACCTAGTGCCCACAGCAAAATTGCACTCTTGCGCCAGCAACACAGCTTTAGCCCCACGCGCTCGAATTCTCCTTCCAGTTCACACGATTCAATCCAGACTTCTTGCTTGACTCCGACGCTTGACTCGGGCTTGGACTTGGGTTCGGACCCGGGCATGCTGCCCCGATCAAACGACGTCAGCCAGTTTACACTCACTCCTGAGGCTTACCACTACGTCAACGATCTCACAATTGAAACAGAAGACGAAATGCTCCTCAGGAGCCTTCGGACCTGATTCAACAATGCTAGCCAATTTACACATACTCCCGAGGCTTACCACTACGTCAACAATCTCACATTGGAACGGAAGACAAAATGCTCCTCAGGAGCCCGGGATCCGGGTACCTGCACTCTGCAACGGCAGGTTCGACGCGTGCGTTGGATGCCATTGCGAACCCTCGTCCAACACTCCCTGTGATTGGTTTGTTTGACTGTCCGCCTCTGCGTCATGTCCCATCCAATATGGCCACACCACGGATTGAGATTACCATGCTTGAAGGATGGTGCCAACACCAGCGCCAGTGTGGCCATGCCCACCTACAAACCTTGGACCTTCCCACACCACATCCCCGCCAGGCGCTGCGCGTCCAGACAACTGCCAGGAAGCGGTGTTCAACGCCGCTCAGACCCTGTCCCTCGCTGCCCAGGCCTTTTTCCCCCACCACTCCTTGAAGTGTTGCTTGAAAATGTAGGACCCGCCTTCACCACTTGCCCACCAGTCACATTGACACAACTCCAGATGACAGACCCCAAAGTAACGTTACTCGATGCCATCCATGCCGCCCACGTCTTGATCCTCGCCGTGTTTGGCGCCGGGTCCGACAACAATTATATAGGGTGAGAGACACCGCTACTGCTCAGAGTCAGTGTCGATTTACACTCCACTTGTAGGGCCAAGGAACTTGTATCATGGGACAGGGCTCTGCGGGAGCATCTGAGAAGATTTTCGGGCGGAGAGGGTATGTTAGGGTCACGCACAAGCCAAACATATTTCATACAGTACATAGAATTAATGTCATACATGAACTAATTACCTGAAAAATACACAAATGGGATGTTGAGTGTTGAAGCTGTGGGAACCCTGGCACAGGCAAATGCCGGCAAACGCGAGCACACGCGGGAATGACGGTGCTTAAGTGCCAGATTCCCGCACATTCCAGCCGAGCAGCCCACATGAACCAAGGCTTGCTGGCGCCGGCGCTTGCTGCCTGCAGTGCAGGAATTGCTGGCATTTTCGCCCGCAAATGCGGGAATTCCCATGTGTGGGTTCCTTGCACAACAGCCTTAGATTTTATTTGGATTTCCTGCAATTTTATTTTGTATAGATCGTGCCCAAGCTCCGTGTGATGCTACTTGGAGGTACTTAGAGCTCAGGCTAAGAATTAGGTTGACCACAATTCCCACCACAAACACATGATTTCTACCTTGGAAAATAGAGTAAATTCATAGCTTTCAGAATATGTACATATCACTACCGTAATAAATATCCTTCATGATGAAAACCTGGGACTACTGTCACAGGGGGATTTACCCCTGAAAAGTGCCACATGCACTAGTAAGTCTAACTGTCGAAATGCTAGTCACCTGTGGATCATGGGTGCGCCAATGGAATTAGATAGTGTATTCCAAGTTTCAGAGCGATTGGGGCATGGGAAATGGGTGAACTGATCCACACAATGGGGGAAAGGGGCTGATTTCACCATAAATCCGTTCCTACAGCACTATCTGAGATAGATATGAAGATTTTAATGAGTACATTATGTTCAGAGTATTGAATTGCCATAGTTCGCTCTCTTACACAATTGATTCTCATATCACATAGTGTGCTGCCTGGAGACATCTCACTCAGCAGGGTATGTCACACTTGCCCAGGGAGTGCATAGTGGTTCACCTGAATGCAGAGCAGCTATCGATGAGATCTCTGGTGTACTGAGGTTATCAGATATTCTGAGTATGATGCACTCATTAGATTCATTCAGGACTCCCTTGTTTCATATAAATTACAGACATAAGAGAAATAGGGGCTGGGGATGGTTCCTCCTACTATATCTCCACAGCCCCTCATTCAGAGAGTCTAGAACTCGGCAGGCACTATCTCTATGCTTGATAGAAGGTATCCGCTTCATTAGATTGAGTTCAGATGTGCTTATTATGAGTCATTACGGTCTGCGATTGTCCCTGATTATCTTGCACATGTATTTTGCAATTTACTATGTGTTAGAAATTTATTTCCGCATGCTTGAATATATATTCCATTAGCTATTACTTATGCGCATTTAAGGAGCTATACATGATCTATTTGTGATGAGATTTGAGGTTGCTGAAATGCGGGAATCTGGCTATGTGCGAGCATTCCTGCAAAGCACGGAAATGCTGCCGAAATCCGGCACTTCGGCGTGTGGGAGCCGGTGCGGGTGCCAGGTTTGCCTCCAAGGGGTCAACTTCGGCGTGCAGGTGCTGAATTTCCGCACAAACCTCCGCCCGACATGCTTATCCTGGACACAACAAAACTTGTAAGCCAATGACAGGGTTTTGCCCAAAACACATACTCACTCACTGAGACAACCAGTGGGTTCAATTGACACTTGTTAAATAGCTAGACCAAGTATGACAAGAAGAAAAACTCGTCTGCAAATCCGGTGTAGGCTCTTTGTTGGTAATGAGCACCAATTAGTGCTTTGAGACTAATAATCTATCCCCCCAATAGGGATCACCAGTCAGAACTGGCAATCTCAGCGAGCAAAAAGGTAAAAAAGTGAGCCCTAATGAGCCTGTCAGGGTCTCTGGGGTCTCTAACAAGCCCCCAATGGGTTGAGTGGACCCCGGGTACTAAGGTCAATAATAGTGCTAATGAAGGCTCATTCGCACACTGCTCATTAGATGTTATCCTCATGCAGCTATCTAATTTGAGTGAATAGTGCCAACAACACTTGTTATTATGAGGTTCCGATGAGAACGGAGTTGGTTGATTGGCACTAATTAGACACTCTGACATTGGGAGCTATGTGCCTCGCTTATGGCACCAATCAGCGGCAGGCCAATCTAATGTGTGTGTCGGGATGGATGCGCACGTCGGGATGGATGCGCGCGTTGGGATGGATGCGTGCGTCAGGATGGATGCGCACATTGGGATTGATACATGTGGGGAGACAAATAACGCAGAAACCGTGTATAAATCAAAGAGATGGTTGTAGCATACATATATGTATATAAAGATTATATAGCTAGACAAAAATGATTGGAAATGAGGAAATGAGAGGATTGCGTGGTGGGCGCATGCAACGGACACCACAGGTTGGGTAATGGGGGTGGGAACTTAAGGAAGGTCTGGATTGGAAGAAACGAGTGAGCAAATAAGTCAGTCAACAAGAAGCACGGGTGCGGGTTGGGCTGCAGAGTGTTGCTAGCATGTGGTGCGGGTTGGGCCACAGAATGTCCAGGATTGAGCCAGTAACAGCAAGAACAGAGGAGCGTGGGACTGGAAGCAAGAGTGGGACGTGGGTTGGGTCAGAGAATGTCCGGTAAAGCATCAATAGAGGGAAGAAAAGAGGGGTTTTGTCGCGACCCCTAAATGGGAGGTGTGACTTAGAATATTTGGAATGGGGATGGTAGCTGCTATGGAGCGATGGAATGTGGAGGGTGTATATACCCAAGGACTAGTTCCTTGCAATGGTGCAGAGGGATCTAGGTAGTAATGGGGGAATGTCAAGGTATTTCGACTTGAGTCTCCTCAGTTGAAATCCTGCTGTATATATAGTACTCTAATACAAATAAGAAGCATATACTAACAATGGTGCAATAGATAAAGGAATGTACAATGGTGCAATAAGAAGTCAGAAGTGTCCGTTGCTAAGTGGGAACCATAGAGACGGAATATTAGGGAAGCGATGTCTTGTCTTAGTAACTCCGAGGAACTCCGGGGGATTAGGTAACAGGCGTCAGGATCATGTGACTTAGGAACTGTTCCGATAGGCACCGGATAAATTTGACAATAAGGGAATAAAATCAAGGGGGTCGATCCAGGGATGCGACAGGTTTGGGCTGAACTGCAAGAAGGAGCCGAGTCAATAAAAAGCTAAAAAGAGGCGACGGCGTGCAAATAATGCACGGGGTAGAGGAGGGGATGAAAGTGGATGGCTCGGAGTGCGGCCTCAACGCTGGGTGCAGCGTGACAGCCCTGGTGCTGCTTGTCTCTTCCCCTTTGCGTGCGTGCTCAGACAACCTAAATCTGCATATTCAAGCTTGGGCTTGTGTTTGGGTTTGGGTTTGGGTTCAGGTTTGGGTTTGGGTTTGAGAGCATTGTCTTGCTTGGGTTCAGGTTTGTGCTTGTTGGGCGCTGCTTTGCAGTTGCTATACAGGTCTGTTGGAATACAACTAGTAGTGTCGCCTATGGTACGCTGCACAGCCTCAGATTCCCTATGTCCGTCTTTGGTTGTCATTTCGATCTGCACATCTCTGTTGACGTATCCACAGCTGAGTGCATGGACTATCATTCTAATATCCTTTCTTTATCTTCTCATTTCTATTGCTATGGTTCCTCCACTGATGACTTGCCTTCCTTTGAGGAATGTTACCCTTGTTTGTCTGATATGGACTGTAGTGACTAGTTCCGCTTACCTTTGTCTGTACGTGTATATAAGGAGTGGTATCTGGAGACCCAGACACTCAGACTCGAATAAATCTCTTTCACTCGTCCTTCAGACTCCTGAACAGTCTCTTCAGTATACTTGCTGTAGTGACGGCTTAAGCGCATCACTGCATTACAACTAAGAAGCCAACAAGGTCCTCATGTGAGTACTGTTGCCAGCCGTCTGACTTGCACCAGATCTGATTGTTCTCCATGGTGTCATGTTTGAGCGCACGCAATTTGAATGTTTCGGGCACAGCAGGCAGCTCAGGTCCTTTGTGCGCTTCGGGTTCTGGAATGTCAAGCAGAATATGCTTGAGTGGGATCATGTTGTCAAATGGGTCTTGCGCCTGCCCAGCCTCGTTGTTGTCAATGCTAGCAAAGGCCCTGAATAAGCGATTAGTGATTAGTGATTCAGGGGAGCACGAGATAAATGAGCACTTACATTGCGTATTTAAACCAAGCTGTCTGCATTTTGGTCATGCCGCTCAGGGCATGCAGTGCATACCTTTTGAGCGCCCTGCAGAAGCTGAGGTACAGTTGGTACTGGGCTGCAACATTGAGGTCCACGGCATCATAGTGTCCAGTCGTAAACTCGGATATGCAGACACGGAACTACAAATATGCCAATGAGTAATTATCGTGTGCACTGTGAGTTATGTACGTAGGTAAGAATAAATGTGATTGTCTGCAACGGCATGAGCGGACCAAACAGGTTGCAGTGGACCGTGCCTACAGCTGTAGTGGAGTGAAACAGGGCTGCACCAAGTGCGCATGAAATGTGGATATTGCTGTAAAGGTTGGCAGGCGGGTCAAGCAACTGTTGACCCCAGTGGGTTAGTTCAAAAGTAAGAATGTTGCCCGGGAGACTGGCACCCAGGAATTCCCAGTGCTGCAGGCGAAAATTCCTGCATATTCCCGGGTGCAGGCAGGGAGCAGGAGCACAGGAATGGCCAAATTTGGTCAAATTCCCAGCGGGATTCCCCGGGAATCCCACCACTAAGCGCTCAAATGCCGGCCAATTCCCGCAAAGATTCCCAGATATATGCATCACATATATAACTATTTAATGCAATTTATTTCACACTTTTCCGCCCACTCAATCCCTCCCGCGTAGCAAATCTTCATGTAGACAAGTACTAGCACATTTCTCATGATTAGACCAACCACAAACCCCATCACATTTGGATGTGATCTATATCATTAAGTAGAGCAGATTCACTGCTTTCCAGCCATATAAGACATGACCTCATAAGAAATTACTAGGATACAGAAAAGGGGGAATTACTGCTGGGGGATATTTACCCCTGAAATGCGCTACACCTACTAAGAAATATCACCGTGCATGTGCGGCTCCCTTGTGCGCGATCATAGCATACATTCTATTAGATGCCTTACACAGGATATTAGCACAATCTGACCTCAGGAAGATACTACACAGGGGGAATCAGTGCTTCAAGGGGGGGAAATTAGCATTAAATGCAGTCTGGAGCTTAAAGGAGAGTGATTGGGATGATTTCAATGAGTACATTCTACTCAGAATTCATTTCTGCATGGGGCCAGTGTATTTCACGTTTTATATCTATGATCATAATATCATGTCCATAGTGTAAGCTAGTATCTCTAGAGTTCCCCTCTAGTGAATGGTTACATGGAATACAGACACGTGGAGTGCCTCAGCAGATGAAACAAAAGGTCATTATGTCAGGATAACACACCTGGAAGTGTCTCAACTGGTGACTAGATGAGAATGTCTCTACTTTGTGAGAAACAAGACTGAAGGGGGACATAGGGGTATTCTGAGGCTTGAGCATGAGTTAAGGGGCTTCCCATGATCGGATTTAGCTGAAACTTGGTAGATAGGTTGGCACAAGTGTGCGAGTATATGCTATGAGCTCACGCCGGGCCTAAGATGTCTGTACCTGGCCTGCGTACATATTCTGTATATCCTGGGGCAGTATCTGCTTGTTTTCAATGGATTAGAAATTTATCGCCAGCATGTAATATACATATTCGGAATCCCCTGATTTATGCGCATTGAATGAGCTATGAATCATGGCAATGTGATGGGATTTGAGGTATGGTGCCCGGCCTTCCCGCACATTCTCACCCTTCCCCGAGCATTTGCGGGTTTCCCGGGGAATCTGGCGTTCCCGGGTGCAGGAGGGAGCATGGGCGTGAGCAGAGCCTCCAGGGGCCTTATTCCCAGGTGTGGGCAGCGGGATTCCCAGGATCCTCCCGCACAACATCCTTAGTAGTACCATGTAGAGGAAGCAACATTCCGGAAGTACCCTGTAGATCCTGGATGCTACTATGGACAAGGCACCAAACTGTCGCAGGCGTGAACTGGAGTAGTCTCTCAACAGTGGACGTGTGATCGAAGGGAAACTAGAAGTGTTGAGAGTTCTGAGTAAAACGACTAAGTCACACAGGTAGGCCTTCAGATGAAAGGGTACAAGGTATTTCGTTCTTGGGGGACCAAGAGACGAAAGCCTAGGGTATTTATACATAAGAGAACAATAGGTAGCGTACAAACAATGAGTGACGTGGCAGCATGCCGAATATGCAAAAGCAGGACCAATAGGAAGGAATGCGCAGCATGGAAGGTTCTGGAAGGTGCCACGTCACAAAGGAAGTATTACAAAGAGCATAGCATCAATAAGCGAACGGATGTAAGTGCCCGGTGGATGAGTAAGACATATGGGCGCTTATGTGAAGACAAAGAAAGACATGTGACCGATGAGTAATACAAAGAGGTCATGTGAGTCCAAAAAGTAATCAGAAATAGTCCGTTAAAAATAGTAGAAATATCAGAATAATCCGGGGAGTCGGGACAGAGGTCACGACACAAACTACAGCCCTACAGAATACAACAGGGGAATACCCAGACTACATACTACTATGTAGTGCTCTGTAGTACCATGTGACTTTTGCTGATGTAGGAGGTGAAGTTTTGTTTGGTTGCACGCCTTCATTCCCAAGACTAGAGTGCTAAAAAACGGTGCCAATGGCCAGAGGACAT
>MU132274.1:27786-55694 GCA_015039395.1 Ceratobasidium sp. AG-I
GGCAATGCGTGGGAACCACGACGACCTCATGGTCTGGATTACGGCATTATTCAGCCACCTCCAAATCCCGACTCCACCTGTCTTCACTAGACCCGGAGCCGAAGAAACCGGCGGCCCCAAACCCGAACCTGGGCCTCTTGGAGAAGGCAGCGGAGACAAAAAAGGAAAAGAACCGGACCGACCCCGTAGCCCATCCTCAGACTCACACGCCTGGTCCTTCCCGGGAAATCCCGGTGGAGATCGTCCAAACACCCCAGTCCAACGTCCACGCGACCCGACGATCCCTCCGGCTCCTCGCAAAAAAGCCAAAACAGCTATCCCCGCAAAATACGACGGGAAGAAGAAGGGTGTCGAAGCAAAAAGGTTCTGGACCCGTTGCAAGGCGTACCTGACCATGCACACCGACGAGTTCGAGACCGAAGAAGACGAGATGATCTGGATCCTCATGTTGACAGAAGGACTCGCGGCCGATTGGGCGGAACCACACCTCGAAGCCATCAACGCCCAAGTCGCCACCCCTGAGACCGCTAGCACGGAGGCGTTGGGACGACACTTCCTCCGTTACTTCGGGGACCCCAATGAGGAGCTCACTGCTTCCAACGAAATCGCTAGCTGCAAACAAACTGAGGACGCCATGGAATATACTACTCGGTTCGAGACACTTCGTTCACGCATGCCCTCTTGGGGAGGCAGTGAAGCCCCTTTCATCCATTTATACAAAACCGGTCTGAAGCCCGAACTTTATGCTCTCCTTGCCCAACAACCTCGTCAACCACGTACACTCCGAGACCTACAGGAATGGATCATCCGCATGGATAAGCAAATCACTGCAGCCAAACCAATCAAGGTCAAGACCACTACCACCACAGTTACCACCCAGGCATCATCGAGCGCCCCAGGAGGACGAGTTACACGATCTCAGGACGACAAAATGGTATCAAAAGAAGATCAAACCAAAAGGATGGCAGCTGGGTTATGCCTGAAATGCGGGAAAAAGGGTCATGCGGCAAGGAACTGTCGTACGGGATGGAAGCAGACTACGAAGGAAGAAAAGGATGGATGGCCGGAAGCTACCAAGGAGGAAGAGAAGCGCAAGAAGGAGGCAGAAAAGAAGAAGGGGAACGCGGCTGATGTTGCCGAAGAATCAGGATCGGAGTCGGAAAAAGCCTAGGGTCGTCTATTAGTTCTGCAAAGAAGACGACCCAGAATGTAATTGTCTGCGCTGTAACAACAAATATATCACCTCTCCATTTACAATTACGCGTGACAAAAGCAGAAAAAATATCCGCCCTCCTTGACTCGGGCTCCACCGCCAACTTCATACATTCCCGTCTTGTCCAAAAACGAAATCTCTCTACCACTAAATTAAAAATCCCGGTATCTGTCACAACCATCGACGGAAGCTCCATGACCTCAGGGAAGATCTATCAAAAAGTCGTATTATCATTCGAGCTCCTAGGACAACAATTTACAGAAGACTTCCTAGTATCGAACATCGGAAGAAGGGAAGCCGTACTAGGTACTCCTTTCCTAAAAACTCATAATCCCATTATCGACTGGACCAACGGTACCATTGAGCTAAGACCCCTAGAGGCCAACGCTATAGACCTGGAAGGGTTACCAACGGCATATCACGATTTTGCTGACGTCTTCGGCGATGGGTTCTTTGAGAATCTACCCCCACACCGTCCTTACGACCTCGCCATAGAATTAAAAGAAGGAACTACACCATCATTCGGACCTATATATGCAACAACACGTCAGGAATCTATTGAGCTCAAGGAACAGATTGCGGAAAACCTAGCAAAGGGAACGATTAGACATAGCACCTCCCCAGCGGCATCCCCGGTCATGTTTGTACCAAAGAAGGACGGTGGTCTAAGGATGTGTGTCGACTTCAGGAAACTCAACAGTATAACCGTTAAAAATCGCTACCCGTTACCTCTACAGACTGAGCTATTTGAAAAGCTGAGGGAGGCAACGATATTCACAAAGTTCGATCTCCGGGCAGGATACCATAATGTACGGATCAAGGAAGGGGATGAATGGAAGACGGCATTCCGTACCAAGGAAGGCCTGTTCGAGTGGCTTGTTGTCCCTTTCGGTCTGACTAATGCCCCAGCCGCTTTCCAACACTTCATGAACGACATTCTCCAAGACCTCCTCGACGTATACGTGATAGTCTATCTCGACGACATACTGGTTTATTCCAAACGTAAAGAGGATCACGAAGGACATGTGAGGGAAGTCTTACGTAGGCTCAGGGAACATCATCTCTATCTGAAAATATCCAAATGCTTCTTTGGCGTCAACACGGTACCCTACCTCGGCATGATCATTTCCCCAAAAGGCATGTCCATGGACGGCGAGAAGGTTCGAGCAATACAAGAATGGCCGAATCCCAAGAATGTTAAGGATGTACAATCCTTCTTGGGGTTTGCAAACTTCTATCGCCGATTTATTCCCAACTTTAGTGCCATAGCTCGACCCTTACACGACCTCACCCGGAAAATGCAGACATGGGAATGGAAGGACGCTCATCAGACAGCCTTCGACCGAATAAAGGAATGCATGGCCACAGAACCCGTCCTTGCACACCCGAACCCGGAAAAACAATATGTCCTGGAAACCGACGCCTCGGGTGTAGCCATGGGAGCCGTACTCAGCCAGAAACAAGACGACGGAAGACTCCATCCCGTAGCATACATGTCCCATTCCTTTTCACCCGCCGAACGCAACTACGATACCCATGACAAGGAGCTGCTGGCTATAATATGGGCTTTTGTGGAATGGCGGTTATATCTTGAGGGAACCAAAGAACGAATTCTCGTCCTGACAGATCATAGGAACCTCGAGTACTAGACTAAGGTACAACGTTTTAATCGAAGGCATTCGCGATGGGCACTACTGTTAGCAGATTACGAGTTTGACATTGCATATCGCCCTGGGAAACAATCTGAGAAGCCCGACGCCCTGTCACGACAAGCGGATTACAAAGAGGCCGACGAAGAGCTGTCTGGGCAAGTCATGCTAGACCCTTCGGTCTTCCTCGAAGCAAATGCCGTAGAACCAGCATGGGAGATAGAAGACCGGATCCGTGTAGGTATCCAGGAGGACCAATCATTAGAGGCTATTCTATCCTTCTTGTCGTCAGAACCAGAAAACGCCCCCAAAACCATCCAGGACAAGTTCAAACGTTATACATGGGTGGACGGATTGCTTAGATACAATGGGAAGATCATGGTACCGGACGATGACGAACTAAAGCGCACTATCCTTGAATCACAACACGACGCACCTACAGCAGGGCATCCGGGACGGGAACGGACAAGGGAACTCGTATCCCGGGTGTACTATTGGCCCGCATTGACCGCCTGGGTTCATCGATATGTCGACGGCTGCGACACGTGTCAAAGGAACAAAGTGGCACGAACCATACCCGCACCAGCCCAACCATTACACACGCCGCATGGCCCATGGGAAGAGGTCGAATATGATATGATTGTGAAATTGCCCTCGTCGAACGGATTCGATTCCATCCTCACCTTTTCGGACCGACTGACAAAGATGTCCCACTTCATCCCGTGCAACGAGTCAATGTCCGCTGAAGAAGTAGCCGACCTATTTCTGACACACGTATGGAAATTACATGGGACCCCTAAAAAGACCATCTCCGATCGCGGCCCCACGTTCAACGCCCATTTCCTGCGAGCACTGTACGAGCGTCTTGGTGTTGAACCACATTTCAGCAGTGCCTACCACCCTCAGACGGACGGACAGTCGGAACGCACGAATCAGTCTCTGGAACAGTACTTGAGGATGTACGTGGATCATAGGCAGACCGACTGGTGTAGATGGCTCCCCCTTGCGGAATTTGCCTTCAACAACGCGAAGAACAGGTCAATTGGTCAAAGCCCCTTCTTTGCGAATACGGCGAGAGATCCAGTAATCACACCCTCTTCCACAGCGTCAACGGTGCCTGCAGCGGACTCTTTTATAGACACAATCAAGACCGTGCAGGAGGAAATTAAGGCGTCTATGCGGATGACTCAGGATCTTGAGAAGGACGATCGCCCTGATGTACCTTACGTTGTTGGTGATAAAGTCTGGCTATCGGCGAAGCACATAGGTACACAACGGCCGAGCAAGAAGCTGGACTGGAAACGCCTAGGTCCATATACCATCACCGAGCGAATTGGGAAAACAGCCTTCCGCCTCCAGCTTCCCAAGTCCATGAAGGTCCACAACGTCTTCCACGCCTCTCTATTATCTATGTTCAAGCCGAATACTATCCCGGGTAGGGAATTCCAGGAACCACCTCTGGTCGAAACAGAAGAGGGCGAGGAAGAATATGAGGTCGAGAAGATTGTTAATGCCCGGCGTTTCCGACGACAGCTGCAGTTCCTGGTCAAATGGGTAGGATACCCCCCTTCTGAGCAATCCTGGGAACCTGCGTCGTCCCTCTCGAATGCGCATGAGGCGATTGATGAGTTCTATGCTGAATATCCCGATGCCACGAAGTAGTGATCGATCCTTTTTGTGTCCCCCAAAGGCGGATCTTAGTGGGGGGCAGTGTCGTGACCTCTGTCCCGACTCCCCGGATTATTCTGATATTTCTACTATTTTTAACGGACTATTTCTGATTACTTTTGGACTCACGTGACCTCTTTGTATTACTCATCGGTCACATGTCTTTCTTTACCTTCACATAAGCGCCCATATGTCTTACTCATCCACCGGGCACTTACTTCCGTTCGCTCATTGATGCTATGCTCTTTGTAATACTTCCTTTGTGACGTGGCACCTTCCAGAACCTTCCATGCTGCGCATTCCTTCCTATTGGTCCTGCTTTTGCATATTCGGCACGCTGCCACGTCACTCATTGTTTGTACGCTACCTATTGTTCTCTTATGTATAAATACCATAGGCTTTCGTCTCTTGGTCCCCCAAGAACGAAATACCTTGTACCCTTTCATCTGAAGGCCTACCTGTGTGACTTAAGCCGTTTTACTCAGAACTCTCAACACTTCTAGTTTCCTTTCGATTACGCGTCCGCTGTTGAGAGACTACTCCAGCTCACGTCTGCGACACAGTGCATATATCCCCTCCGTAGTGGTCGTCGCTGACAGGTGCGGGGTTGGCAATTTGGTGCTGGATTCCCGCATGTGGGTGCGGGAACTGTGGGAATTACTCACCTGACATCCTTACTGTAAGGAGAGCTGGACTGCACAGGGCCAGCACAAGCAATGCAAGGAAAGTCTGTTGTGAGTTGATGAGGGGGGATGGGGTGAACTTGGAGCCGGGCCAGTCCACATTGGGGTGTGCGCCACAAGCATGTTGCGGAATTCCTATGGGTAGAAGGGATAAATCTGCAGCAAAAAATGTGCTATTAGGGAGTCAAATGTGAGTCCCAGGTTGCCACTTTATCTGAACGACAAACCAGCAAATTGCAATGCAAGCTCCGCCTGGCAATCTGCGGCAGCACAAAGTTGGTGTGAATCTCCACTGTAGGCAAACCAAGTAACAATCAGTTCAATTCCGAGAAACGAGCTAACTTGAAAGAACTCACATTTGGCACCTGCTAAATAAGCCAACGCTATGTGAAGGACATGGATACTGGCAAGTGAGCACCTTAGCACCTCCATAACAAACCACATGGGTGTCCGCATAGGTGGCTGCCAACTGGGGTCTGCCTCTTTGGGCTCTTTGTTCGCCAATCCAGGGGATCCAATAGCGCGTACCATCTCCTCCAGCTTGTTCTTGCGCTCGTCAAAGACGTCCTTGCACATCAACGCATGCTAACAATTGGGTCGGGTCTTAGCTTTCCAGTGGGTGGCCAACAAGCTTCCTTGGCAGATCCTGAGCAGGAGCTCAAAGGATGAGCCGGTGTCGGTCCACAAGGAACCTTTGTCCAGGAGCCAGCAAGTGACTTGGGCCGGAGACCGGGCTTTTGGGAGGTCGTCTGTGCCGTAGTAAATATGGTTAATCACCTTCACGGACGTTGATGTATGTCATGGGGTAATCCCTGGCGGCTTTCAATGAGCAGTGCAATGCTAGTGGGCGGGTAAACAGGGCGCAAAGGAATTGGTCACGTTGCAGTTGCACTAAGGGTGGCGAACCAGCCAGAACTGTTGGCAAGAGGATATCATGGTTGACATGGGCACTGTGATAATTGGGGTGTCGTTATAGGAGCTAGAGGGGGTCGACATGTAAGCGGTACGCGTTGTGACGGTCAGAGGGGTATGTAGGGAAGTCTGGCGTGCGGTCGTTGGTGTCGGAACATACTCCTCTTTGGGCTCCTCATTTACCAGCCCAGCAACCATCTAATTAGCCAAATCAAGCTACTATGTGAGAAGCAGTACATATGGTGATCATTGTCTGACTGTTTGTTCGAGGTGGCGCCAGTACTGAACAAGTTGGAAAGTATAGTGGTTGTAGTAGTGGTTGAAAAAGAATTGGTGGCAATTGTGCAGTAGGTTGGCGCACTAGTCTAGGACGACATCTGAATTGAGGCGGCGGAACCAAGCAGCCAAATGGCAGGCGAGAGCGACAGTGGTTATAGGGACCACTACACACTTCCGTTTGCCATTGCCGCAAGCGTGGGATGTAGTATGGAGGCCTTGGACCGTGGTAGCGTTGCTGGAGAACGGGGTGAATAGTTTGAGATAAACTAACTCGCCCAAGTAGAGATAACAAAGGTGTTCTGGAAAGTGAAAAATTGCATGTATGCAACCAGCCTGGTAACCTAGCAACGGGGATGAGATTAACATTTTTGAACATACAAACAATAGGGCAAACTGACGATGTAAACCAAATTCCTGCGGGTCATGAAGGAATGGGGTGGTGTCGAATATGTCTTTGCGCTTCAATTGTCCATGGTCAAAGGTGGGCGGACGGACGCGTATTACATCTCACAGAGGGGATTCGTTGGGGGCAAAAGAGAGAGGAAGGTGGTAGAGCATGAGCTTGTGCAATATGTCAAAGTTGTCGTTGGGGAGGAAAAAATAATGGCCACGACTGCAGGCATATGGTTGGAGGAACTTTTCGAGGGCGGGAACAATTGATGTGGCGCCATAGACAACTTCAAGATCTTGCAATGTGGCCTGCCTGGTCGGCCGGATCGCAATTGCACATTGCGGATGCGGGTACTCAATATTATCTGCATCTACACCGCCACCTGTCCTGATCCCTTCCTCCTCCTCCTCCTCCTCCTTGCTGTTGCTCTCTGCGTCAACATCCACCCATGACTCCTCCTCACCTATGACACCCTCCGAGTCCTCATTGGCATTGTACGTCCCCTCTGTGTCGGCAATAAAAATCGCGGTTGTGGCTGCATGTCAGCCTTCTGGCCTTCCGTAGTACTTGTCTACGTAAGCACGATGAATTCGTAACGCTTCCAATCACTGACAGTATTGAATAATCTGTGGAATCACGTTACTCTGGTTGGACTAAGCATGTCACACGGAAAGTTGCGATACCCGCAGCGAATAATACCTGCAAATACCTGCGTGCAAGTAGTGAGAGCAAGAGCAGGAAGCACACAAATGCACGGAATACCCGGCGGAAATTCTGCGGAACACCCGCATTTGAGTGCCAATATGACCGCAGAATACCCACACATCCAACGCACATTTCTCCGCATTTATGCACATTCTATTTTGAATAGATTGTGCAGAAACACTCCTCAGAGTCTTCATGGCTCAATTTCTGAAGTTTGAGTGTCCACAAATCCCACCACATTCTCATGATAAGTACCTCACAAAATGCGCATAATTCACAGCATTCAAAATATATAGGTCTCACTATCTACATAAATCAAACAGGCTCTGTGAGGGGGATTTACTCCTGGGAGGGGGAATACCCCTGAAAAGCGCCACACAGACAAGGGAAATTAACCGCCAAAATGTCGCTCCCTTGTGCGCAACGGATGCGCTAGGGCGTAGATAGGCTGTATACCAAGTTTCAGACACTCAAGACATGGGAAGTGATGTAAATGGGGAAAATATGTCGCCAAGGGGGAAATACCCACGTAAATCCCCTTCTACAACATGAATGGGGATGATTGGAAGAGTTCCAATGTGTACATTCTACTCAGAATGCTTGGTTACCTTGGTGCAAGTCTCACTGATTTTTGTCTATAGTGCAACACCAGCAATGTAGCTGGCTGGTAAGACAAGGCGTATTAATGATTGACCAAGAACTCATGTGAGCAGTGTGTTAGCCACAGACTCCCTGCAAGTGAGATACTATCACAGGTCATATATTACATTCTTTTGATAACATTGTATGATATCAAGTCTCCTGAAATGGTCTCAGACTGGTCCAACAACAGGTGGGGATAAAGGGGGGACTATATGGAGACAGCATGTTAAGTACATGTGGTTCCACTGATTAGAATCTAATGAAACTATGCCAGTGAATAGTGCTCAATATCTAAACACTGTGTACAGTCTCACGCTAGTAGAAATCGCAACAGGGGGGCGCACAGGAGCCATGCGACACTTTGTGATTATTTATTTACAGTAAATCATGCACGATCTCGGGTATTTGATTTTTCCCGAGAGTGCGATGCATATATTCTGAAAGCACTGATCTATGTGCATTTAATAGTATAGGTTTGAAGTGAATATGATGACATTTGCAAAAGAAGCGCAGAAAATACCTGCAGACTTCTGCGTTTCCGTGTGTGGAAGCGGGAGCCGAGTGGGTAGCCTCTAAATCCGCGGGTATCCTGCATGCAGGAGCGGGAATTCCGCAAAATTTCTGCGCAACATGCTTATCATGTACACGTCAGTGGAATGTGTTTGGATGAGTTTTGTTGAATAGTTGCTGGTTTGCCTTAACAACATTGTTGTTGCCACCAGGGTTACGGAAACCTAGGTGATATTGAACAACAAGACATATACGTTCCCTGACCTTTGTGCGTAGCCAAGTTGTTGCAATCCCTTTCAATCGACACTCAACTGCGACCGCCATATTATGATGAAACCGGCTTGTTGAGCACATTGCTTGAAGGCGCAATCACAGGAGCGATGCAATTGTCAGGAGTGCGAGAATAAAATTGCAGGTCCTTCATCAAGTCTGCTTCCAGCGTAGAGATATCACGTGAGCACTTCTCGCGATTCCCACGCCTAAAAGTCCGCCCCGCGCTGGCGCTGGTGCCCACACGTGGGCATGCGGGTATGCCCCTGGCATCCCACAATTCTCGCAGTTCCCGCAACTCTGCAAGCATGCGGGTACGCGGGAAAAGCAGCAATGCGGGCAACAACGTGGGCAGGTGTGCGGGCAATGGCGGGAGATCATGTGGGCATGGCGGGAGGTGTGCAGGCGGCGCGGAAGGCAGAAAACAGTAAATTTACCGGAATGTAAAACAATATTTATTAAACTAGAAAGCTACAAAGAGCGTGACAAGACGAAAGGCGCGCGCGAACGGGGAACGCTTGATGAGCAAACAGCAGGATGAGGGGCAGGTGATGGCACAAAGACATGAGTAAATTAACATCATACTTTGGCCTTGGCCTTGCCCCTACCCCTATCTTTAGCTTGAGCCAGGCCTTGAGCAGGCAGCTCGAGTATTCCCGGCTTCACGAGCCCTGTTCGCAAATATGCACCCAGCGAAGCGGTCGATTGCACAGTGTACAGTGCAAGATTGTGCCAGCGCTTGCTGACTATCGAGCCAGCAAACGAGAATGCCCTCTCAACATCTACACTAGATGCTTGAGGGATGTCAGCAAACCAAGGCCAGAACTAAAACTTTGACAGCTAAAACTTACCAGGCGTGCTCAACATGTCGCTTGCCATTTGCGTCAGCCCATTGCGCTCATGTCCTGCCGATTGTTGTCGGCACCACCACGCCAACAGGTCATACATTATCGGCTCGCCGTCTGGTCCCTTTGTGACTAAAGGCTCAGCTGATACGAGTGTGATTAAATTAAATCAAATGTTCAATTAATTTTGCTTACCTTCAACGAATTCTTGTACGGGGCAGACTGTATCCTCCTTGGCTGTCCCAATTGATGTGTACATCTCACCGAGGAAGCCCTAAAATAAGGTCAGTCACAGCAATAATAATAAAAGAAGAAAGACTTGCCTTAGAGTACGCAAACTGAGATGTCGCTGGCGTCAAAGCTTCTGACGACACTGTGGGTTGGTAGTGATTACGCCAGCAGCGCTCAGCAATTTCAATCGCGGTTGTAATCCAGCTGGGCTGCCAGCCAGAGGCAGTGAGATACATCATGCACATTGATGGGTGCATGACTACAAAATAAATTTAACATTGTAAGCAAGGGCAAACACGAGAGAGAGCATACATACAAATTGCGAGGCAGTACATTTCCGACTCGTCAGTTTTCTGGTAATATTTGTTGAACAACATACGTCCTCGGTTGGCGGCGTGTCGCTGGTACACTGGTAGCTTTTTGTTGTTGCACATCTTGGTGTACTTGGTGTTGAACACATTGTAATGCACGATTATATCAGCCAACATCAGGACCCCAGCCCGAGAGAGAATTTCTGTAACAACCTGGAGAGGCTGGGATGTGTGATAGCTAAACATTAGCATAGAAAAAAGTATACTCCCACGTGCCTCGAGTGTTGCGAGCAGCGCCCCAACGGCCCTCCGCCCCCCCCAAGCAAACGCTAGCAAATGAGGAACCCAGCTTGATGTTTTCTGGAACTCAATACTGCGGCAGATTGTGAGCTTGTAGAGTCAAACCTGAGACAGAAGAAACATACATTGCTGGCCAAAGGTGCTCGATGTCCTCCAGCATGTTGTTTGTCAAGTTCCATCGAGTCTGCACATCACGCCTCACGTTATGGGGACCTTCCAATCCTTCCTCGACACATATGCGCTTGAATTCAGCTCTTGCAGCAGGTATGTAGCGTAGACGGTGTGTGAATTTCGCTGCCTGTAAATACCGTGTGAAGTGTGTTGGGTGAGAACAAAAACATATTTACCTTGTACAGGGTCTTAGCCACATGTGACTGCTCCAGCTCACCAATCGATCCCTTTTCCATTGGAGGCAAGTCAATCTTGACAAATATCTTGTCGTCCTCACTGAGAGCCTGGAGCATTTGGGACGCATCCAACCCATTGTCGTTATTGTCAACATCGGGATCATTTGACTAGGAAAGGTCAGTAATAAGTTGATCAAAAACATTGAATCCACTTACAGCTTGCAGATATTGGAATATGTCGTCGTCTTTGTTGTCATCCTCTATAGCCGCTTTGTTTTTATCGAGCTTCTTGCGCTTCCTTTGGAAGGGTAAAGTAATCGCCTACAATGGCAGATGTGGATTAGCTAGTCAAACAGAATATACATATGAGCTTACCTTGGCGGCCAAATTGATCACATGTAACACACAGTGAACTCAGGACTTTGGGCCATTAAGCCACCTCAAATGATATATCGCGAGTTTGTTCATCATCGCGCCAATATTTGATGCATTGTCGCAGACAACCCCCCAGACCTTTGCGTACCGATAATAAAAGTACCCCACAAAGATCAAAAAACAACATACACGATCCTCAATCTTGAATTTTAGCATTACTGAATGCAAGACCTTTGCAAGTGCTTCCCTGTATGCACATTGGTGTAACTGACAAGGTGGCTATCAGGATCGATTATTATGATATATAGATGATTGAAAGTCTTACCTGAGACATTCGAGCACAAAGCGCTCAACTGTGGCCGGCTTGTCTAGTGTAAGGATGTCGCCCGGGAGACCGGCACCCGGGAATTCCCGGTGCTGCGGGCGAAAATTCCCGCAAATTCCCGGGTGCAGGCAGGGAGCGGGAGCGCGGGAATGGCCAAAATTCGTCAAATTCCCGGCGGGATTCCCCGGGAATCCCGCCACTAAGCGCTCAAATGCCCGCCAATTCCCGCGAGAATTCCCGCATATATGCATCACATACCTAGCTATTTAATGCAATTTATTTCACATTTCTCCGCCCACTCAATCCCTACCGCGTAGCAAATCTTCATGTAGACAATTACTAGCACTTTTCTCAAGATTAGACAAACCACAAACCCCATCACAATTGGAGGTTATGTATACCATTAAATAGAGGAAATTCACCACTCTCCAACCATATAATACATGACCTCATAAGAAATTACTAGGATGGAGAAAAGGGGGAATTACTGCTGGGGGATATTTACCCCTGAAAATGCGCCACACCTACTAAGGAATTTCACCGTGTATATGCGGCTCCCTTGTGCGCGATCGTTATATATATGCTACAAGATGCTATGTTCAAAATATCAGCATGTTACAACCCCTGGAAGGTACTCAAACAGGGGAATTAGTGCTTATAAGGGGGAAATCCCAGTATTAGATGCAGTCTAGGGCAGGAATGAGGGCAATTGAGCAGATTCCAATGAGTACATTCTACTCAGAATTGAGTTCTGCATATATGCGATAGGCTTTACTTTCTACACTTTTGATCACTCATCTTGAACTATGTAGTTGCTTTGTATCCCTGTAGTAGCCCCTATAGGAATACTTGCAAGGAATACATATGTTTGCAAGCATTCAGCAGATGAGATAGTTTCAGAGCAGTTACATATGTGTGATAAGATTCTATTATATGTAACATTGGGATCATGAGGACTTTGGTGAGTGAGCAACATGACTTCAGGGGGAAATAGGGGTATTCTAGAGCCTTTACAGCATTTCAGACACTTCCTGTGATTGGATTGGGCTGAAACCTGGCATATATACTAATAGAACTTATGAGATATATACTACATCCTTACGCTGGGTCCAGGCGGTCTGTGCGTGGCCTGCGTGCGCGATTTGTATATCCTGGGGCAGTATTTGCTTGACTTCAATGGATTAAAAATTTATTAACGACATGTAATATACATATTCGGAATTCCCTGATTTATGCGCATTTAATGAGCTATATATCATGGCAATGTGATGGGATTTGAGACATGGTGCCCGGCCTTCCCGCACATTCTCGCCATTCCCCGAGCATTTGCGGGTTTCCCGGGGAATCCGGCGTTCCCGGGTGCGGGCGGGAGCGCGGGCGCGAGCAGGGCCTCCAGGGGCCCAATTCCCGGGTGCGGGCAGCGGGATTCCCGGGATCCTCCCGCGCGACATCCTTAGTCTAGTGTAAAAAGGTGACAAAAGAAAACAATACCGAGAAAGTCCAGCCTGTTACTGCTCTGGAATAGATTGAGAGCAAGGTGGAATACCCCCTCCTGCACCTATATTACAAATATGAGAGCGACGAAACATCAGATATCAAGAGTATGCTTACCGCAAGCATTTCAGCTATTTCGGCCTGAGTAGCTTCGTATATGCGCTGGATATCCTTGCTCATTGTGTCACAATGCGGCTGGTACTTGCACGCATCGGGATGCAAGAGTTTTTGTAGCTATAACAATTATATGAGATTTGGTGTATCCGAAAGCAAAAAAATGAAACTCAACAAATCGGTTGTTCACAATGCAGAAAGGTCGCGCACTCTCTGCGGTCCATAATGCAAAATTCTCACGTACTTGCTCAGGTGTCAAGGTCAAAGGATGCCCTCCTGTGACGCCAAACGCATCCAGGGACTGGGCCTGCTTTGTAGTTGGGCCGCACTTTGCAGAATGGGACGAGAGTCCCGACATATAGGACACACCAATCTGGCGCTCCACAATACAATTACAACTAGAATAAAATATCTGTTATTGAAAGGACTCGTGTAAGTACGGAGAAATGAATGCTTACTATTTACATTTGAAACCGTTGTGTGTGGGGAGTCCCGCCTTCTTGTATACGACAGTTGGGGCGTGAAAGTTCTCGTACGCTGTGGAGCCTGCCTTTTGAATGCATGCTAGACACTCCACTAGGGTATTATTTAAGCAGATAAGTACATGTAGCATAGTATATATATTCAGGTACTTACCAAGCTCTTTCTCTGTGTTCATATTGACCCTTTTGGCTGCAGTTTGAGTCACTTCAGTAGGCAGGCTCAGCCCTACGCGTAGACTCATCGTA
Source organism: Ceratobasidium sp. AG-I (assembly GCA_015039395.1). Classification (NCBI taxonomy): domain Eukaryota; kingdom Fungi; phylum Basidiomycota; class Agaricomycetes; order Cantharellales; family Ceratobasidiaceae; genus Ceratobasidium; species Ceratobasidium sp. AG-I. The sequence continues at coordinate 41,779 of MU132274.1, forward strand.
GACTTACGACTCATATTTTTCAAGTGCGGCTCACCTAAGCATCGATGACCTACAGGTCGTATGTGAGCCACCATGTGTACCTTATTACCCCTTCTAATGCCCTGACTGTTCATTTCACAGTTGTTGTTTGAAGTCCTGTATAATCCAGAGGCATGCCTAAAACAAATATATGCGTGATAAGCGTCAATTGTGCAATGAATGATCAGCGCATAGACGTTTGACTCCCTCAGTTTCGCGATCTGTAGACCATTGAACAATTTCATGTGGTTCTACTATTGCTTCAATACTTCTTAAGGTCGCATCAAGGACGGAATACGTGTTAGAAACGAAGCAGCCTCCATTTATAACTGCTAAATGTCGAGACCCTTGCGGGCACGCCCCGGTTTTTCTGTATTTTCTACTATTTTTCCCAACCTTGTACGATCACTTTCTGTGTCACGTGACCTCGGCGCCTATAGCACGGCCGCCTCGGAACATTCCATGGCTTACACATCATTACTAATCCTTCTTCAATATCTATGGACTCTTCTTTTCTTCTGTTTCTATGTGACTCACAGTTACGCTTGTTTGTACATACCTGTGCTTTAGAATGTATAAAAGAACAGGCTCAGTGTCTCTGGAAAGCCAGAACACTTTCGCCTTGTCGATTCCCCCAAAGAGTCACAAGTTGGCTGGCTTTATAGCAGCTGTAATCGTCCAAGAGTGCCTTGCCCCTGTTTGTAAACACCCATCCACACCTAGCGTTCACTCCCCACTTTGGGTTGTGACACTAAACATCAGACATATTTGATTAAAAGAGCATAAACGGCTACGCATGCGAGAGCTCTCGAATGACACGCAGACATATATCCAAATTCCTCCCGTCTACCAGATACTGGAGCTGTATTAGTAAAAGATGCGAAATACATAGATTTGACCTACTTCCAGCATTTCCCTTCCTCTGCCTGCCGCGTCTACTCGCAGAGTACGCCACAGTCATGCTTGCCTGTTGCAGTAGCTCCAATAGCTGAGCTTTGTTCGCTGAAACACCATGTCTGCCCTGCGGCTCCAATTGCGCTGGTGATGCTTAAACGTAAGCACAGTGCTGGCTACTTCTCGTTTAAGCCACAGAATCTCTTCATCCCATCGCCAATAACGCTCCCTAGCCAGGAACCATTCCACTTTGATATCTAAACTAAGGCTGTTGGGTGGGAATACCCAAGGTTGGGGGCACAAATACCCGCAAATACCCGCATGCGAGCAGCGGGTGCAGGTGCGGGTTGGCCATTGTCGGCACGGGTTTCACGCAAATGCTCGGCGGGTTACCCGCACTTAAGTGCCTACATACCGGCTAGTTCTCGCAAAAGAAATGGGCCAAATTCATAAGTAAATGCACAAGATCGTGCAACTTTACTGCTCGAGGTGAGTCTTGAGATGCACGCTGGGCGGAATGGGTGTGCCCAAAACCCATCACAATCTCTCGATTAAGGGCTCATTAAATGCGCAAAGATCAGGGCTTTCAGCATATATATAACACATGTTCAAAATAAATTACTAAGGGGTAGAAATACCCGTTCTACACCTGAGGGGGAAATTACCCCTGAAAAGCGCCACAAGCACTAAGCAATTGCACCAGGGAAATGTTGCTCCCTTGTTGTTTTTAGATTCTATCATGCTGTAGAACCTTATATACAAAATCATAGCTCATTTGGGCCACTGGAAGATACTCAAACAGGGGACAGAGTGAGAATAGGGGCCAAAAAGCGCCTAAATCCCCCTCTACAGCCTAACTAAGACAGATATGTAGAAATACAATGAGTACATTCTGTTCAGAATGTTTCATTACCATAGTTTACTACTTCAGAGTGCATCTGACACCAGAAGTAGGTGAATCATACAAGGGGGGTTTGCGAAAAGTGCCTGGGCACACTTGGGCTTTGAGTCTCTTCAGTTCACATGAGTCCTGAAGGGCTATAGATGAGATTTTTGGTGCAGTGGAGTTATCAAACATTCTGATTAATCTGTATGATTTACATTTGCTTCAACATCCATAGCTATCTTGCCAGTGCAAGAGCAGGGGCATAGGGGGTTGGTTCCCCCCTGTCATTGAATAGCAAAGCTTCTGTTGATTGTTTTGCTCCCAAACTACGGATATAGCTTCTAGCATATCTATAGCAGCCTTTCGCTACTTTAGATCATTCAAAACCAGCTTGATTAGACTTCAGTGATGTCTGCGATAGTTATAGATTATTTTCTGAATGTATGTTCGATAATTCTCCACCTAAACAAATTACTTTCACTAGCGTGAAAGTATATTCAGACTCAGTGGAGTTATGCGCATTTAATGAGCTATAAAGCATCTTGATGTGATGGGATTTGAGGTCGGTCATTTTGACCTTCGTAGGCTCTGCACCCCCTCGCAGCCTTTGCAGACACGCTGGTGGTCTGGGGGCATGCGGGAATGCCTGCAAAGTGCCAGAAGTCCCACAATGGTGGGCACGTGCGGGTAATTCCTGCGCCCGCACGCAGGAAGCGGGAATTGCTGGACTTTCCCGCCCAACAGCCTTAATCTAAACAGATATCAGTCCTTACTGAGCGGAAATGAGCCATATTGAAAGAAATACAGCTTACTCTCTTGATATTGCTCATCGGGAGTGAAACCTTTGCCATCTGCAAACAACACCTTCCAAAACCAAGGAAGCGCAGCGTTCGTCTGTCCGAGCTCTCGTTTTTGGTTCAGGAGCTGTACCAGGCCCTGGATATCATCAGCGCATAGCTCCTGAAAGCGTTTCCGTTCTTGATTGCTAGCTCGGAGGCGCAGTAGGTATTTTTGAGAGGCCTGGTAGCGCAGCCGCTCATACTGTAAGCGATCGTTAAGTCGTGATATAAGGGATTGGGAGCATGTCTTTGTTTTTTGAGTTTTGGGCTTGTGACCTTTCGAACCCAGAATGTGAGCCTTCTGGCATGTTAGTGAGCATAGCAACTGAAGTGACTTCAGGCAGTGAACTACGCGTAGCTCCTTTTCGTGTTCCCTGATTGCTTAAAGTACTTCCGCATCAAACCAGCTTGGTAGGCACACCGCGTAGGTTTCCGGCTCGCCTGGAACCAGATGTTTCGGGTCCTCCATATTGTTTAATATACCATGCCCTATGAATTCAAGGGCCCGCTCCTTGTGACTTTGAATCCATTGCAGAAGTGACTTTCGTCAGGTAGCAAGCTTGAGCAGCTCATTATTGGTAGGACTGGATCCCAGGTTCTTTAGGTCAAGAATCAAACACTGCCTACATCAAAGTGTCATCACAAATGAAAAGTCCAAATACCCAATGGATAGACGTACTGGAGCCCTTCAATCTCAAGACCATCGACAATCCATTCTGCCGAGCCAGCAGATGCTGTTTGAACTCCTGAAGCGGTGGCCTGAATTGATTCCTGTTCCAGCATAAGGATGTCACGCGGAAAAATTGCGGAAATTCCGCTCCTGCACGCCAGAATTCCGCACATTTGAGCGCTTCTGGCTCCGGCACCTGCTTCCGCACGCGGGAATGCGAGAATTCCCGCGGTATTTCGGCATTCTCGCTGATTCTGCAGGTATGCGAAATCACCCACGCATCAATGTCATCACATCGCTTAGTGAACTATATAGGAAAATGCGTATAATTCAGAGCTCTTCATCTATACTAATCACATGTACTCAATAAATTCTACTGGGCATGTAATGTACAGAATACTTCTAAGAATAATCCCCAATGGCATCGCACCCTCATTCTGAGGGGTTTGCAGATGGATATCCACTAGCGTGCGAGTGCCTTTAGTGTTCTTGTATTTATTCTGATTCACTGGCAGGTTTCTGTGAGAATCCGATCATAGGAAACATGGGGACACAACAAGATATCACCATATAATGCCCCTTTTGTTCATACCTCACATTGGATTAGTCTGGCACTCCCTATCCAGGGTCCAATGATTGAGATACCATTGGAGTAATATATAGTACTGAATCATAACACATCTCATCTGCAGATACTCTGTGACTGCCCCAATGCTATCATAAGTTCCCACTGTCCCCTCCATGGCCCACACCTTGTGAGGCAGACACATCAATGGTGTTGAACTTTAGCTAAAATTGAGTGAGACTAACACTAGGGTAATCAAGCATTCTGAGTAGAATGTACTCATTGGACTTCTTTCAATCATCCCCATTCATGTTGTAGAAGGAGATTTATGTGGGAATTTCCCCCTGGGCGACATATTTCCCCCATTTACATCACTTCCCATACTCTTGAGTGTCTGAAACTTGGTATAAAGCCTATAGGCAGCCTAGCACATCCATTGCGCACAAGGGAGCGTCATTCTGGCGGTTAGTCTTACTAGTCTGTGTGGCGCATTTCAGGGGTATTCCCCCTCCCAGGAGTAAATCCCCCTCACAGAGCCTGTTTGATTCATGTAGATAGTGAGACCCATATATTCTGAATGCTGTGAATTATGCGCATTTTATGAGCTACTTATCATGAGAATGTGGTGGGATTTGTGGACACTCAAACTTCAGAAATCGAGCCTTGCAGGCTCTGATAAGTGTTTTTGCACGATCTATACTAAATAAAAGGCGCATAAATGCGGAAGAATGTGCGTTGGGTGCGCGAGAATTTTGCGGGCATACTGGCGCTTAAACGCGGGTCTTCCGCAGAATTTCCGCCGGGTATTCCGTGCTTTTTTGAGCTTCCCGCTCTCGATCTCGCTACCCGCATGCGGGTATTTGCGGGTATTATTCGCTGTGGGTATTGCAAATTTCCGCGCGACATGCTTATTCCCGCATCAACCTTAGCTTGAGTGCAATGGACGACTCTGATATAGGGTCAGGATCAAATCTGTCTCAGAGCAGATAGATACGCACCTTTGGTCTCTTTGATGATGAACAGACTTTCGTACTTCCCATCCACTAGTTTGGGCTCTGTATCCACTGCCTCCCATTGACAAACTGTGGCCGGGTCCAGCGAGCTACTATATTCATCAAAGAGCTCCCTTGGATTTGCTGCGGTCTCCAAAGCCGTTTTCCATCTCTTCGTAAGATACAAGACTGAAGAATATATGCATAACACAGTAGCATCAGTAAGAGATGAGGTCTACACGTAGACTGTATCAGCCAGTGCATATGTCGTACTTACCCATTTCAACGCACTTGCACCAATTCCAATGATCCATGATATTGTTCAAGGCATCTATACGAGCACCAGGACCTTTCTCAGACGTACTTCCCGCAGTGTGATTGAGGTGTGCCCAACAACGCTCCTCTCCTTCGGCATCCAGTCGCCCAACTCCCGTTGTGTTGTTCAACAAATATTGAGCATAGCATCTATTGGTATGACCGGCTAAGTGAAACTTGGGGGTGCCGCCAATGAGTTTCAGGAAGTGTTCCTGATAGACTGGTCCCAGTGGTAAAGGAATTTGCGAAGCTCAAGTCCACCAGTTTTTCACCCAGTGACAATAGATGTTGTAGAAGAAGCCCGCTCTAACGGTTCCCTGCTTACATAGCAGATGCAGCACATTCACCACTGCATAGTCTGTGTATGCAAACCTGTGTGATTTTTATTATAATACAGATGTGATATACAACGCATGAAGCTACCTTTTGCCCTTGTAGTAATTCACAGTACCACCAGCCATAAAGATCGAGTGCCTAGCACAAACCACCGATCCAACGCCTGTTTCAGCCAGTCCAGTCTGCTTCACCCAGGTATCCTTCGCTGCAGTATGGTTGTTACAATTCGCATCCTGCAATTGTGAGCACATAAATTTCGGCACTGTTAGCTACGCGTAGAAATGCCGACATACCTTTGTGTTCTGTGCATAGGCTGAATTGTTCATCAAATCGAGGTAGGTCTTGTACTCCGCTTGATGTACAAAGTATTTAGACCCATTGCTGACACAGGTGTTGTGTTCGTCATAGCTCTTGTTCTTCCGAACCAGGTGAAAGTTTCCGTCGTAGGAGAGCTGGTAGGCAAAGATATTGCTAAAATTTATGATGTTAGCAAGAATCAACACATATATCAACCGGAATTACCCATCGGTCTGCACATCTTCAGGCTCATAGTTAACACCTGGGCAAGGGCAGGCCAGGCACCACGTAACTGCAGAACCAGTGGCAACTGTGGTAGGGTACCCAGAGTGCTTCAACGATTGAATGAGCGTCCACTCACGGACTATGCGTAGGAACTCTCTGTAATGATTATCCGGGATATGCGGAAATGCCTTGTTGGTAAGGCAAACTAGCGTGTTGTAGAATCGATGTGCAGATAAGAGGGAATCATTGGACAGAAAGTGAAACTGTCTAAGGACGTTGAATGTGAACGCTGTGCTGGGGCTAGAGTCAGAGCATGGAAAGATCTTGTGTGCAAGCAGTTGGTGGGAATCCTTATTGGCTCCAGGGTGGCAACAGTATCTAACCGTTATTTCGTGAAACCCGTTAAGGTCTCCCACATACAATACGCTGTTGCTTCCATTGGTGCAGACCTGCCCGCCATGACAGAGATGAAAGACGGCTCCTAGCTCCGCAAGGCTAATCGGTTCATAGCAAACATCAGACCACCGCCATATGCGGTGCATAGGCAACCTTGCATGAGCTTTGACAATGCAGGCCTGGCAGAGATTCGCATCTGAGTAGCAGCTGTGGCAGATGAACGGTGCGTTGCTTTGACCGCAATCAGCACACAATACTGAAGCTATGTTGATATGTTCGGACTCTAGTATTTTTTCGCCGTATGTCTTGGAATGTTCGTTCAGCCAGGTGGCCAGCATGTAGTTTTGTCCCTAGGATAAATCAGTAATACGTATATGACAAATGCAATAATGTGTACTCGTTTCTGATGAGTAGAACCCAGTATGTAGTGTTCAAGATCTTCATCCACTTTGTTACCATGAATGTTGATGTTATCATTGTCTGTAAAAGCATTGTCCAGGTCCTCCGTGGTCAACACGTCTGAAACACAATCTTTGGCAAGGATTGCTGAGGGAGCGTTGAGGGAGTACTTGTCTGCGCCAGTGTCCTGGGCCTGCTCTGAAGTCGTTTGGAGGTGGTCCTGGAGGTTGAAACGTCTGCCTGACTGCGAGAATGTGCCAGTAAATGCGTGCGTAGTTGAGCTGGACTTTGTGGAAGAGGCGACAGATTTCACCTGTTGCTGAAGCCGCTTTCTCGATGACATGATATGAGAGAGGATAGATAAAAGCTTCCCGAGTAAATCTGAATGAAGTGCCAGTGAGGCGTCAGTTTCAGCTTCGATCTTTATAGTGTTCTGTGTTCACCCCATTTAGTGAGATGCATTGGCAGAAAGCTTGTTCCATGCACTGCGAACCCTCAGCCAGCTCCATACCTTTTCACAACAGGGCGCGTTGTAGTGGGGGCACGTGACCCGCTGTGACCTGTACCTTTCCATAGCTATCGGATACCCTTGCTGCCCTCAGGCGTGTCCACCGTGGTGACGACTGCGGACTCCATTCCCTGCGTGCTATTACCGCATCCCGCGACCCTTCTGCGCTTTTACAACGCGCTCCAAGCCTTCATTGGTGCCCATAGCACTCTACACAGCCACCTGCGTCCTCAAACGCGTTTTCTGCCGCTCTCAGCGGTCTGCACCTTTCGCTCCTTTAATTGAATCTACTCTGCGTCCTTCTGCGCGTCGAACGACCTCTTGAACACGATTTTCTGCTTTCTGGACACCTCTCTGTGGATTCTTGGTTCCCTGATTGTCTCTGCTCATCAAATCGCGGTTCTCGCGTATCCTCGCCTCAGCCTGCGTCCCAAACAACCCGCAAAGTGCACCAATCGATTCCTCCATATAAGGCGCATCGAACGACGCGCTGAGCGTCACGCAAATCGCGTTTTACAGGACTCTGTCATTCTAGCACCCTAGCCCAGCGACTTTTGCTCCTCCACAGTACTGCACGTCATACTCCACGTACACTGGACCGATCATCTCTGCCAATAGCTCATTCGACTCCGCTCATCCACCCGGTTCCAACGCGCCGTTGACCGTACATCCACGCGCCTCCAGTCCATTTTCAGAGCATCCTCTCCTCGTTTTCACCTCTCCTGCTATTTCACTGTCGATCTTTTCTGTTTCTTGTCCGTTTTGTTTGCACATCACATCATTCGAATCGCACCAGCGTTGTGCCTCTACCCAGCAGCTCCCTACGCAAGTGTCGTACCCCCACGCCTTGCCATTCTCTCGTCAAGGCTGGTCTTCGTTGTGTGCAAGCAACCCATCCCCAATCGCGCATCCACCACGTCAATAGTGCGTCAAAACGTCTCCTTGGCGGCTTGTTCAATAGCTCCAAACCTACGGTTTCGATTGCCACACTGCTCGATACAGAAAGCCCTGCAGCCGTCGGGATCGCACGTCTACAGCGACCCCTTCGTCTTGACTTGATCTCGAGGGCTTCTCCCAGCGTAACCGTTGCCTCTCGCCCATTCCAGCACCGTTCGGCTCGAATACTACACCGATCGATAGCTCCGCTTCGCCGCTTTCTTTTGAGCCGCTACCCGTTACACCACACTCTACGGTTTCGACCCGGCATTGTCCTCTTGCTCACGTGATGCCGATCGACGATTTGAACGACCTACACGCTGCACGCGATCTTGAGCAGGCGCTCCAAGCCGCAGTTCAGCGTAAGGAGCGGCCACCCATTGAGCTGGAGTGGCTATTGGCGCTCCCGGAGCGTGTTAGGGCCAGCGCAGCGAGGGTTCGGGGAGCTCAGGTGCACTCAAGACCACTTCTCGAGCATGTGCGGTCAACATGGGATGCAGCCCAACGAGTCGAACGCGAACGTGAAGACCGTTTGGCTCGGGCAAAAGCACAGCCTCGTGACCTCGAATGCCTTCGGGCCTCGGACACTGGTGCGTGGCAGGGAGTGGGTCGACGCAAGCAGCGTTGTCGCCGTTTCACTGCCATCGGCCGAGCGTTCTCGCTTCACGACCGACTTGCACACCCGCTACCAGCCCCTGGTGTTCCTGCAGGTCCTGCGGTTGTCCCCGTTTTGGTTGTTGAGCGAGAGGAATCCCTGTCACCGCCCTCTACGCCAGAGGTATCACGTCCTGCTACACCCGAGGGACTGCGGGAAGCCGCCTTCACCTGCCTGGGCCTTCTAGCCTCGGCCTCTGGTGTCAATGGGTATGGGCACAACACCCCGCGTCCACTGCCACGCCAGCCACCTCGGGTCATTTATCGCCCACCATCACCTGTCCCACCTCCCAACCCTCCACTTCCGTATGAGCACGAAGTTGCTCTTGGGAACTGCACTGTGAATGCTCAGCTGGCGTACATACTAGCTATGGGTAGATGGGAGGAGTGCAAGTGGCAACAACCACACACTCTTGAGGAGGCTGCAGGATGGGCTAGGGATATGGAGCTCTCACAGCCCGGGATGATTGACTGGCTGTCCGATACGTTTTTCCCACAGGGCTATCAGGATTGGTCTCTGGCTCGACCAAGGTCTATTTTCTTGAGGGACTTTGTTCTTGGATGGTGGGCTCTGGCCCCTGATGGACAGTAGATTGGTTATTCAATGATTTGATTGCTTCTTTTGTTTCTTGTCCCCCATTGTCACTTTCATTGCTACTTTACCACTCCTTTTGTGTCTGTTTTTCTTGGTGTCTCTGTGGCAACCTGTCGAGGGCGACAGGTATTTTTATGGGGGGGAGCCTGTAGTGGGGGCACGTGACCCGCTGTGACCTGTACCTTTCCATAGCTATCGGATACCCTTGCTGCCCTCAGGCGTGTCCAGCGTGGGTGAAGCCCACAGTTATATTGGTAGCAACAATGGAATCTGACAGCTAAAACCTTAGCACATATCTGAGGGTACAGCCCATGGCAATTCCGGCAATGTGGTATCTGTTTTAAGTGAATTACTAGGTAGCAATCACCTGGATCGGAGCCGATGCAAGTGCAATATTGGCATGTAAAGGTTCTTCACAGTAGCTTTAGTAATAGGATGATCCTTTCTGTCAAATTAAGCGGAAAGATCCTTACTGGAAAGCAGAAACCATGAACATAGGCATAACATGAAATTCAATATATTCATTCGCACTCATACATCAATTTCAGATTTACAGAGAGTCGACCTTGGATACGCTCAAGGACTCTTACGCTGGCGTTGGCCGCGTACGCCAACAGCAGGGGTCTGAGACAGCCCTTGCGAAGCATCACTCTGGCTGCCCACAGCTGTGGCTGCGCCTTTGTCGCACAAATAACATGATTAAGACTACGGATTGTCAGGATGCGGCAATCTATACTCACCTAGGGCTACTCCCGGAAGGTTCCCTGTGGCAAGCAACAGAGAGGGATTGCTTGGACCCGAAGTAACACTATGCGCTGCACGGGAAGCATTACGCGTAGAGACGCCTGACCCGGAATCCCCCACACACTTGAACGTGATGAAATATGTGCTCTCGTTTGCACAACCCTGCTCAGACCATGAAGCCATACAATGTGATCCGCCTGGGGGAACGGCCGATGTGCTGCGACCAGGGAGATTGCTCGTGCTGTTGCTCATGTTTCCTTGCATGAACTGCAACATGTGCGACTGTTCTACTTGAGGCTCAAGGCAGGGTGCGTCTGGCGCTGGCGGGTTTGGATCAGCAGCATCAGTGGGAGCAGTGGGAGCTTCAATAGCACCTGTCGAGTTGACTGTGGCGACAGGGGGGGGTATTCCAGGAAGCTCGTTGGCGGCAGACTGGGGATTTATTGGCTCTGGATCCGAACGTGTACTGCTCAGGGGATAGGTGAGCTGTAAATTGGAGCTTGCCTCCGTAGTGTTTGTCTGCCCAAAGAAACCAGATTGATTACCCCAAGGATTCCCCCTCCTTGGCTCCGTGAAACTAGCAGATGCTGAAAAGCCTTCGAGCTGATCACGACCCAACTCCAGTAGTGGTGGGAAGACCAAAGGGGGCGCTGACCGTGGACCTGGGTCGTTACCAGGTGCCTGGAAGCCCAGTGCCTGCTGGGCTTTGGGAGAGGGCAAATGCGACCGATGCTGTTTGTGTGGAGGAGAGATGGGATCGGAGGTGTGAGGGTGGGTCTTGCGAGCTGGATGAGGCACTACGCGTAGGTCAGTATATTTGTAAGATTCGTCAATGCTTCTCAGCACTTACTGGACATCGCATCAACAGACGATTGCACAGTATGCGGTGTCCATTCCTCACTCTGAACCGGTCTGAACTACTGAATTACAGGTATATGCGTGTTGAAACCTACCTGGCGCATCATTGAATAGTCTCGTTGATCGCCATGAAGAGCTGCAGATATCAGAGTGGAAAGAGAGGCAATCGAGTCACCAGTGCTGGCAAAGGTCGCAGTATTCATATTTGCACCTTGGTATTTATCATATATTTGCCACCAATGAGCATTGTCGTCCTCACTTACAGTCTAAGTTAGGCACTCATGTAAGCATTCGAAAAGAAAAACAGTCTATCCTGTAGCCGGATGGGGCATACAACTTACATAACCGTGAGCTGTGAATGAATGCTTAAAACGGTCAAATTCGAGAGAAGCAGAGGGGAGGGACTGGTCAAGCGCAGCTGAGACGCCGCCTTTCCTGACACCATAGGTGATCCGTTCATCCAGCAATGTAAGTAGACACGAAATTGAGGTTTCAAGCCTAGACGCCAGAGTGGATGCACACGCTTCCAAATGCCTGAGCTTGCTGACTGGATCAATAGGGGCCTCTACGCGAAGAGCTTGCGATTTATCGTCTAACTGTGACAAAATGCAATATAGATGGATTATTGCAATTGTGATCCATCACACACCGTAGAAGCCTCCCGAGTAGGTTCCCGATACCTCATGCCAGAAGAAGGACCCAAGTATCCAGTCATGAAAGTGTGCAAGTGTCCAAGCAAGGTGCTGGGGTTCCACGAGGCTGAAAAACTTGGGAGGCAGCATAGCATGTGTGAGAAACATGTGATACATCTCATCCAATGGAGGGTCCTTTGGCAAAAAAGGTGTACCCATTTTGGACCAGTCGGCTTTCTTGAACTGAACGGTAAAGAGTGTCTGAAACAACGAGCAACATCAAACTGACCTGAACTGGTAGTGCTAGTTCATTATGCCCGGTCAACATTACAATCCTTGATAGCCAGGGAACAGGCTGTGAGGTCTGCAGTAAAGCTGTGCCTGCATTGCCCGCAAAAGGGTCAAAACACTGGGGTTGCTCTGGTGTAGGGAGCCCTTTCCAGCAAACAGTAGGGTCAAATGTGTTCTCTATGCGTAGCCATTAACACCAAGCTTTACTCCTGACACAGGAACCAGTACCTTCGTGATCGTGCCATAATTCTGATGCCTTCAGAATGACTGCAGCCTGATCGTCTGAGAACTGTGGTAACACCTTTGCCAGGGATGAAGTTGAGAACCTGCTTCTCCGTTAGCATATGACCTCGACAAGAACAGCAATATGCACAGCGTGGCCACTTCACGTAGAATGGAGTGTTGTTTGAAGGTCGAAAATAGAATTTCATGGGAGGTCTTGCTGGCTATATGCTCCGCCAAAGCCGCGATGTACAAAACTGGGGGATAGCTCCTGACTAAACATTAGTAGCAAGAATAACTGAAATTAACAGAACTTACGGGATCTTGCCAAGTGTGTTATCATAAGATTCAGCGCTTTCCAGCTTCATCAACCAGCGTATACACATATTTAATGGGATCTTCGCAGCCCAGTATGCAGCAGACTCCGGTTGTTGCGTTGAGGTGTCCATGGTGGGAGGGATCAATCATGCTGAATGAGACAGTAGCTCATGTATTTTCAATGATTCCCATGCAGTACCGTGTGATCAAACCACAAGCTTCCAGTAGAAGGCTCATGCCTCATCTACTGCCCGCACTATGCCCTGGTATAGACCTGATACTAGCAGTACTGTGGCATGGGACAGCACAGCAGAATTGGAGCATCACAATCACAGTCTCACATCAAGGAACCAATAACGCTTAGCCAGCATTTAGCGGATAGACCCCCCTAAGTACTGCTTATTGTTGTGCTGTGGATGATACCCTTGATTGGAAAAGACATTATATTCTATGTTCACATGTTACACGGCACAACCGACTTATTTCCGACGAGGTGTCTTTCTCAGAGCTTCTCCACTCCCAGCTCTGGAAGCTTCCTTACCACCAGCGTTGTTCTTACGCTTACCTGTGGCTGCCTTCGGAGGCAATTGCTGCGCTGACTGGACTGTATGTTTCGGTGCGCCCTGGCGACCTACACAAATGCTAAGCATGTAAATGCCATATGTGAGAGAACACTCACCTTTGCCCTTGTTGGGTGCCCGGTTCCCACGCGCAGGAGCACCTTCATCATTGTCTGCCGAACCCCCCTCAACGTCAACCCATTCAGCTTTGGAGGCCGACGCCTCATCCTCTCCGGGCCCCTCTTCAGCTGGCTGTGATACCTGATGAGGCATGTTAAGACTACTCAGTGCGACCAAGATACCCATATATGATGCTTACCGATTCCACATTGTGTGGGCCTTTTGTAAGCTTTACTCCACAAAGGCGCAAAGATCGACACCCCAACGGCTCAGCAGAGGCCCCCTTGTCTGGTCCAACTCAGGATGTCGCGCGGGCAAATCCCGGGAATCCCGCTGCCCGCACCCGGGAATTGGGCCCTGGAGGGTCTGCCCGCGCCCGCGCTCCCTCCCGCACCCGGGAATGCGGGATTCCCCGGGAATCCCGCAAATGCTCGGGGAATGGCGAGAATGTGCAGGAAGGCCGGGCACCATACCTCAACCCCGTCACATTGCCATGGTATATAGCTCATTAAATGCGCATAAATCAGGGGATCCCGAATATGTATACTACATGTTGCTAATAAATTTCTAATCTATTGAAAACAAGCAAATACTGTCCCAAGAAATACGAATCGCGCACGCAGGCCACGCACAGACCACCTGGACC
>MU132274.1:58269-79726 GCA_015039395.1 Ceratobasidium sp. AG-I
AACGTACCAATGTATTGTTCGACATGATTTACAGCCATCTGCTCGAATGTCTCTACGGCCGCGCTTTCCTGTTCGATTAAGGTCCTCATGTTGTCAGACGATGCGCTGAAAATACTGTTAACCTATGAAAGAAAAACTGCTCTGCTACTCACTGGCCAAAAGAATATCCTTCTTTGTGATTATGCCATGCCCCAAAAATGTAAAATGCGCCCCCTGTCTTTGCACTCAGGAGCTGCAAAACATCATATATATCTTGGTTCAGGCTTTTTGTGGTGCTGAAATGATACAGTTAACGATCAATTGGTTCTCCACTGCACATTTACACACCTATCATGCTCAGCCTCATGCATAGAGCCAAAGTCAGCGGAGCCGTAGGCGTCCAATCGCGAAATTGTTAGTTCCAGCTGCTGATACAGCTCGCTGTTGGTCAGTGCATATGGGTTCCCTGTGTCCACTGAGTATATATCCTTTGTTGTCAATTTCCTCTGCCAGTTCCTCCTCACTCGGATACCCAACGATATACGGATTCTCCCGTGCCTTTTTGCTTAGCTGCGGAGCCTTTGCCTACATAATATCCCTAAGAACAATTGTACTTAATTCAGGACTTTGTAGTATACCTTGTTTGCATTAACCCAGTTACGAAGCCGCTACACGTAGAGGTTGTTTTGAGTGCATGACCTTATTACAAAAGAGGAGAGAGAACTTACTTCTGGCATATGTTTCCACTTGTCCCCATAGACAACCTTTCCCTTTTCATCTTCATCTACCTCTGAGAAGTCGAAATATTGAGGATGCTGATTCGGAAATTGCTTGTAAAATTGGTCTAGAATTCTTCTTCTGATAGCAGCACGATCCGGACCCTGGTCCTTGGTCAAGAGATAATAGGGTATTGTGGAATGGAGCCATTCAGTCTCAGTCTTTGTGAAATACGTGTTGGGAGCCATGGTGAGCTAAGTTCAATATGAGGGGTAATGTTCAAATAGATCATTGACCTCTTTGCCTCGCACAGGACATTAAATATTTTGGCTCCACGTAAACTGCCAACCAAATGCAGACGTGAGACATTGCACGGAAGTGTCATGACCCACCCTGTTTTCTCGTGGCTTGTTCTTTCTTTCTCGTGGCTCATGACCTGAGTCATTTCTGTGGGCTGTGTTTCCTTTTGTCTGACTCACGCTGCGCGCTCATCAGACGCTGCCTCGTTCTGTTTGACTCGCCACATGCCATATGCTGTGCGAGTCTGACTCAATGTACACTCTTGTTTTGTCTGGGCTGTACGCCCTTGGTCTATATATTCGAGCCTGAGCAAGCCTGGTTTACCCAGCTTGCTCTACACTCGTCAATTACCCTTTTCTGCTTGGCTCTTCAGCCACCAGCGTCCTCTGCAAGTCATTCAGTAATAACTGTCTTATCGTCGTCGCCAGCCTTTCTGCTCAACTCGCTCACCTACTTGCTCGTCTTTGCCACTCGCTACATCCACCGTCGCCAGTCTCCCGCACTTTAAACAACGTCTTTGAAGAGGTTGTGACAGGAAGTTCCTTTTTTGGGCGTTGTGCTACACGATTCAATATGTTGCACAAAACAGGAACGCTGCGACTGCAAGCTCCCTTTATTCAGGTTCCTTTCTCACGTCTCCTTTTTGGGCATTCACAGTGTTGCACCAGACGTTTCCATATGACACTCGCACAGCGAGGCCTTGTGTGTAACCTCTTCAAACAGTACAATAGCCGCACATCAATTCAATTTTCCTTACAGCAGTTGCCCAAGCGAGTCCAGGTGTTTGGGTGCGCATATATGGACAATTCAGATTTCGTCAATCCTGTATACAACAATAGAACCCTGACCAAGCGTCATTGGCGTCCAACGTGTTGACTGTAAGGCTGTCAGGCGGGAAATTCCGGCAATTCCTGCGCCCGCACGCAGGAAACCGGCGCCAAAACGCCCAACCCGCACCGGCGCTGGCGCCCGCACGCGGGAAGCGGGAATTACCCGCACGTGCCCGCCATTCTGGCACTTCTGGCACTTTGCAGGCATTCCCGCATGCCCCCAGACCACCAGCGTGTCTGCAAAGGCTGCGAGGGGGTGCAGAGCCTACGAAGGTCAAAATGACCGACCTCAAATCCCATCACATCAAGATGCTTTATAGCTCATTAAATGCGCATAACTCCACTGAGTCTGAATATACTTTCACGCTAGTGAAAGTAATTTGTTTAGGTGGAGAATTATCGAACATACATTCAGAAAATAATCTATAACTATCGCAGACATCACTGAAGTCTAATCAAGCTGGTTTTGAATGATCTAAAGTAGCGAAAGGCTGCTATAGATATGCTAGAAGCTATATCCGTAGTTTGGGAGCAAAACAATCAACAGAAGCTTTGCTATTCAATGACAGGGGGGAACCAACCCCCTATGCCCCTGCTCTTGCACTGGCAAGATAGCTATGGATGTTGAAGCAAATGTAAATCATACAGATTAATCAGAATGTTTGATAACTCCACTGCACCAAAAATCTCATCTATAGCCCTTCAGGACTCATGTGAACTGAAGAGACTCAAAGCCCAAGTGTGCCCAGGCACTTTTCGCAAACCCCCCTTGTATGATTCACCTACTTCTGGTGTCAGATGCACTCTGAAGTAGTAAACTATGGTAATGAAACATTCTGAACAGAATGTACTCATTGTATTTCTACATATCTGTCTTAGTTAGGCTGTAGAGGGGGATTTAGGCGCTTTTTGGCCCCTATTCTCACTCTGTCCCCTGTTTGAGTATCTTCCAGTGGCCCAAATGAGCTATGATTTTGTATATAAGGTTCTACAGCATGATAGAATCTAAAAACAACAAGGGAGCAACATTTCCCTGGTGCAATTGCTTAGTGCTTGTGGCGCTTTTCAGGGGTAATTTCCCCCTCAGGTGTAGAACGGGTATTTCTACCCCTTAGTAATTTATTTTGAACATGTGTTATATATATGCTGAAAGCCCTGATCTTTGCGCATTTAATGAGCCCTTAATCGAGAGATTGTGATGGGTTTTGGGCACACCCATTCCGCCCAGCGTGCATCTCAAGACTCACCTCGAGCAGTAAAGTTGCACGATCTTGTGCATTTACTTATGAATTTGGCCCATTTCTTTTGCGAGAACTAGCCGGTATGTCGGCGCTTAAGTGCGGGTAACCCGCCGAGCATTTGCGGGAAACCCGTGCCGACAATGGCCAACCTGCACCCGCACCCGCTGCTCGCATGCGGGTATTTGCGGGTATTTGTGCCGGCAAACGCGGGTATTCCCGTGTGCGGGTTTCCCGCCTGACAGCCTTGGTTGACTGATTGATCTTTGCTTTGTCTAGCATTTGTACTTTCTTTTGCTGGCTGCGTCAATAGCGGCCTGGGCCTGAGGTAGCTGTGCTCGACTTTGCTTAGGCCCGTCGTTCGACTGTAACAATGTGAATCATTGAACCTGTGTACTCTACGCGCTATACAACATACCTTTGCAGCTGCAGAGGACAAGTCCTCAGCTGTCCCAGCTTGTGCCCTTCGTGCCCCTTCCTTCTGCCGCACAGATCTCGGAGCGTCCTCTGCTGACTCTACGCATGCCTGTGTATCTTTATCGTCTAGGGCTTCCCTGGTTGAAGCAGGCTTTGCCACGTTGTCCTTTATTCAGACAGTCAGAATGTGTGTGCTTTGTGGGTGGTTCATCACACTGACCTCAGCGTGCTGATCAGCGTTCGGATTTGCTCCAAGAGCGGATCTCTCGTAAGAATCACCTGGTGGATTGGGTTAGTGGTGCAAAAGGAAAGCCCATTATTAATCCATACATTGTGAGATGTCTGATGTTGCGCTAGCACCAGCTAAGCTGTCTACACGTAGAGACTGAACTTTGACGTGTCTGAACAAAATGTCTGGTCTATGTACCAAATCATCCGACAAGTCGTTGCCTGGTATCTAAGATTCAGCTTGTATGCGCGTGCAAAAAGGAAGACACTACCTTTGGGAGAACTGGGGCTCGCCACCTGACCACTCCCCAAGAGTTCATCATCGCTGGGTAAACTGATATTCTCATGGGAATCAGAACTATGGGAGTCGACTCGCTGAGCAGAACGATACCGCATATGCCGAGTAGTGCGCCATGGACCTCCAGTACCCTGGCTTGGTGGCACCATAGCCGCAGAATGCGCAGTCTCCTGCAGCAGCAGCCATATGGTGTGGGCTTCCTGAAGGCTTCTAGGAAGCCCATTGGTACTGCTTCTGTCCGAGCCGTCCGGAGCAGTTGCGTCCTTTTTGCCCTGTAGCTCATACTCCTGATGAAGACAAGTGATCTGATCAATCCACACGCTCGTGCGCTCCAACAGGGAACGTGACAGAATTCCATTGGACTGTTTGATATCCTGACGGATTACCAGGACACACTGCGACAGCTGCTCCAAGGCTGCCTCAGTAGCCCAGTGCGGCGATGAACGTTGTATTGCTGACATCAGGGTGTCTGGAATGGAGCTGTGGGCCTCAATATGCCGTATATTGAGAGCAATGCGCTGAAGAGTTAAGCCTAGAATGTGCACACCTTAAGGCCCTCCAAGTATGGTCTTTGATTCGGAATGAATATGAGGTCAAATATGCTTGATGCAAAACAGCAAGCTCAGCAAGCTCCAGTCATAGTGATTGGGATTGAGACGATCGAAAAAACTCCAGTGGCGGCCAGTCCGGTTCCGTCTGAAAGGCATCAGAAGATCCAGCAGCTGTAGCTAGCAAATGTGGATTATTTGCCAATTTGCTCATGACGCGTCGAGTGCCATGCGCTAAATAAATATAGAATTTAGTTCGGGTGCTTTGGTGGGAGATTTGGATGACTTACATGGGCTGGTCCCTTCATTTCCATAAGGGCAATATCTCTCAATAAATCGGCTACTTGCACATATGTCCCTCCCCAGCTGTCCAGGCTCCCAAGCGCCCATTCCTCAATTGCTTGTTACCTGGCTACGCTACGCACAAGTGGAAGCCCACTCCATCTTGCGTCCAAATCCAGTCCCATGTTCACAGCAACTGCGTCGGCAAGATATCGCTGCTCAAAGCGTCTCTCTGCCGGCATATATCAAAGCCTTGAAAGAGGATGGGTGGATGATTGAGGCTTGCTCTGAATCAGAGGGTCGTCTTTAGGGGCTCTCTTGAGAACCTGAAATTGAAACACCAGATTATCATCAAGCAACCTCTTCTGACCCTTGTGAATATGATCTATCCAGGAATTAATCTGGGAGGCCGTCATCCTGGAAGGGTCGCACAGGTGAGTAATGCCCATGGGCATTCGCTTTGTATCAATAGCGCGAGGATTTTCATCCACCGATTCCTGTTCGAGCTGCTTCCAGGAAAGCTCAATCCCCCCTTGAGATTCTGTGAACCGGAATAGTAGTTAGTGATTTTCTTGTATATGCGCGTGTTAATCACCATATTTAGCATTAAAGTATCTTCTCAAGAGCTGTATCTTGATTTTCACTGGAGTCTTTGGCTCGAGAGGTGGTAACATTGCCTGTTCGTTTTGGCCAGGATAGATCTGTAGTGAGACACTACTGTCGGACAGGGAAATTACCCCCCCTGTGTTGAATGTAATTAACGCTCAACCCAATAATATGAATTATGTATGAACCAACATGCTCTGTAACCCATCCTTCAAACGATTTCCGGTGCTTTGTTGCGTCAGCCGTCTTGAGATATGAACAAGCTCTAGTCAACACGTAGCTATTGTTGCGGCATCAACAAATTGCAAGAGCATGTAGGAAGGATGGCTCACTCGAAGGCTTCTGTTTCTCCTTCAGTGCTTTCCCATACTGCCACTATTAAGGATGTTGTGCCAGTTTCCGGCGTGCTGGAATAAGCGCTTCCCGCCACCCCAAATACCGGCAAATACCGGCGATGCGCATCAGGAAAAAATACGGACTGCGATTGAATCGGCTTGTCAAGACTTGCAGGAATTGAGCAATTGAGCCGAATTGAGCCGGGTTGAGCCGGGTTGAGCCAGGTTGAGCCAGGTTGAGCCACTCTGGAGATACCGAATGACCAATTACGACCTGGAGAAACTCAACTTGTGGTGCGCAGGCTGGCAAGTCGAACGCAACACTGGGGATCATGACACCGACCATTTAAAGGATTGACTAGAGTACATTCATGCAATCTAAACTATTATACATTGTTATAGGCATAGGCAGTCTTCTCAATTACAAGAAATGGCTCACAGCACAGAGAACACATCACAGAAGATGTCAAACTCAGCCAGAAACAGTTCCTTCTGTGGGCTGAGATCATCCGTTAATGAGGATGAAGTGCGAGAATGAGCCATATGTATAAATGAAACGCATATATAGTCCAATGCAGACAACAGCAAGGAAGCGGCGCTTGTACAACTGTGTGGAAATTTGGCTAAGTCCCTCACCTGTGAACACGGCCGCCAATAGATAATGACGGGCAGAGTCTATCAAAAAGCATCAATAGCACAGCAGTAGCAACCGCTAAGCTGCTTTGCTCTCGCGCAGTCAAATTTCTTCTTTCGACATGCCGGCTCACACAGTGAAAAGCGACCCCCTTAAGTTTAGGGGGGGCCAACATGTGTTCGGGTAGATCTAAAAGTTATACACTTAAAATTGTCAGTTATGGTTTAGGGGCGCACTTAAAGTTTAAGCGTGATGCATTTTTAAGGTGTTCAAATGTTTAAGACAGAATGTGTGCGCACCATTTAAATTTTACTCGACTTGTTTAAGGGGACAGGACAGTTACTTGTAAATGAAGAATTCACAAAATAAGTGTCAGTGCGAACAACGTTAATAAGGAACTCCCAGTAGTCTTCTACGTTTAAGTTGATGAATCCATCTTAGCTCTCAGATAATTTGGCATCGTTAGTCCTAGAAGGAGAGCCAAGCGGGGAAGGAGGGGCGTCTCGACATTATACTAACTTCCTACTGAGCTTGGCGACTCCGAGCGTAAGCCATCAATTTGCTCGATGTACATATCTCCCGGGTCAATAAACTGAGCCTCATTTGTCGTCAGGCGCATACACGATGCCTCCAGTGTCCGAGAGCTCGTCAGATATAGCCACTAGCTTGATTTATCTTCATTAGACTCAGCCATCTGACTCAGAGTCCTCTTCATTAAGTGCGTGTGCGCTGTCTCATAGCTTTCAGTGGTGCATTTTAGCCCAGCGAGTTACTACAGAGTTGCAGCTACAGTTGCAGCGAACTAGCTGATGCAAGTGGTGAGCAGTATGAGTCTTAGCACGACCCATGATGACTGAGGAGAGCGAGTGCGGCGAGCGAAGGGACTTGAAGAAAATAAAACGCTTGGTCACGTGACCGTACTCCTCATATCCTCCTCTCCATCGCCCTCTTCACTCAACCTCTTCCGCCACCAGTACAGAACAGAGCACTCGTCGATCCGCTTGTAAGTAATTTTAATTAGTCTGTACAACGCATCTGAGCATGCTAATTCTAATTCCTATAGGTATTTCAATGCGCTTGGCACCAAATGGGGCATACATGTGGTTCAATGCACCCTCATCAAACTCCTCTACCAAAAGCATTGCTTCACCTTAGATCCTGTGATTCCTACCATATTTTCAGCCCATCTACAAGCATTGAAATGAGTGCTTACTTGTCCAGGTTTGTTAGTAGCTTAGCAGACTCCCAAACTCGTGTCATACTCACTTGGTGAAGCAAGTCTAGAACCCGTCATTTCCGTTTCCACTTCGGATTCCGTTAACTCTTATATCAGATGGATCCTGCAGCTGTGTTTGCCACGTTTTTGTAGGACCTAGACCTCTTCAAAAGTATGCTGGAGTTCTTCGCCACGCAAGGGTAGACACGCCACTGCTAAGTCACTAGATGCTCCGACTGGCAATCAGGATTCTTTACCACGGAGTCGAAGCACACCTCGTGTCTCATTTCCTCCAATTAGCATCTCTGCTACTCCCCCAGCTGTGTCTTTGCAAGTAATTTATCCGCATATCAAGGTACCTCACAACTGAGTGCGTACTCTATAGTACACTTGGTTGTGCCTCATCCGAGGCTCGCCGGTCACCTTTTCCTAGCAAAGGAGGCTTGTCACAGCCCTCCTTTAGGTTGTGGTGTGTAGCGATATCAGACGTTCTCTCTAGAATGTATTAGCGTATCTGGTGGCTTTAGGGACTGAGTCCGGCGATGGCAAAGGCCCTAAGGGCGGCGAGTACTTCACAAGTACTTTGTTGAGTTCTTACTATCGTGTCTCTTACTAGCTGTGAGAAGATTAAACAGTACAAGTGATGCGATAAAGCCTTCACTTATAGTACTGCTGTATGTCTTCACACCTTTGAGGGGAGATTGACGAGGTAGAGCAAGCTGGGGATTCCAGGCTTGCTCACTGTTCTTTTATACCTTTGAGGCGCACAGCCTCCTATGTACATGTGAAAGTCTATCTTTAGACCTAGCCAATCGTATAGAAGAGAAACATGAGGCGAGCATGTGGCAAGCCTCATGGCGTACATGTGAAACACCTCATGGTGTACATGAGGTTTACATGTGAAAGACCCTCAGGTATGAGGACAGCGTGAGGCAGAGCCTCAAGGCATGCACACAAGCATGTGAAAGAGAGTCGAGTGGTCAGCCATAACGTGTAAAGCACTAAAAGGCAAGTGCGCAGATACTAAGGTCGAAGGTACCATACCAAGACCGAAGTGAGAAAATAAAAAGGGTGGGTTCACGTGGTTCACGACAAGGCTGGTATCCTGACGATTGCCACATCTATTTGCACGAAGGCAAAGCTTCTCATCCTCGCTTCATCTCCTCGATCCCAAATAGACGTTTGCCCACACCTCCGTCAAAGTCATTACCACAATCGTAGTACCTCTCCCGACTGCGCGTGCTCTCCCCCTGGGTGCTCTCAGTCTCTGTACAACGCCCAGCAGCACCAGCAATTTCTGAGAACCGGGGTGGTGGGGAGCTTGTATGAGCGTGGGGCTAGCAGAATGTGGGCGGACGCAAAAAGAAGACAAATGGTGAGATATTGAGATTTCTACATAGGGCAGGCTAAAGGAGAGCGATACATCAGCTGATGCTCAGGTACGCACTAGCACACTATGAATTCAATGACACTAACTCTGTCTTAGGCCACAAGTGTTCATACCATGACCCTTGTTAAAGGGCCGGACTGGCATGCACGAGTCCAGTAGGCATGAAATGTAGGCACATTTATTAGCTGGGTTACAACGCAATTCTAACGCAAACTTGACGCAGATTCAAGTGTCGTTCGAAGAGTTTTACATGATCCAGAACGTAAAAAATTGCTGTGTCCTCATTTCTTTTCATATGTGTCTGAATGTTATTGTAGCGCTCCAGCACCTGTGTTTTAAATGTATGATAACACGGAGAAAGATATATATCAACCGTGTATTCCCCCTAAAACAACTGTGGGAACACTTAAATAGAACATCACTGGCAACCGACAAGTCCTCTGTCGTTTTAAGTGTTCTCCCTTCTAGTTTTGTGACAACGCAAAAAAAAAGAACTTTAAGTGTCTCCCCCTGCAAAATTAAAGTTTTTAACCCCGTAGACTGACACATGGATTGCCCCCCTAAATTTTGCGTGCAACCAGTTCACTGTTTCAACCCCGGGCCAGGGTATTTTTTTTGCTCCTCTATTCTCATGTCAGATTCATAGATTTACAAGTATGCATTGCTTATTTTGCCTCTGAAATCATTATAACAATGTGCCAATAATTCAATATGAAGTTCCTGCGACACTGCCTGCCACAGGTGGGATGCTGGCTGAATACCTGCCATAAAAGGCAGGACCCTGGCTCAAACGTTGCAAGTCTTGAGCCGACTTCTCAACGTGTCGATCGTGCAATAATCGACGGAATCAAGGTCAGATTTTTTCTTGATGCAGGTGCGGGTGCGGGTACTCGATTTTTGTGCAGGAAACCCGCCCGGAATCCCGCAAAATACCGGCAATTTAAGCGCCCATACCCGCACCTATTCCGGCACATTCCTCTGTATCTTTCTCCGATTTATTTGCATTTTATTTCATCTAAATCGTGAAGCAATACACTCACCAGCTTGCACTGTCAGTTTTGCAAGTTTTGATGGTACCAGAATGTCACCACAAATGCATATAAAGTATACCATAATGTGCGCATAAATCACAGCTCTCCGAATATATATATGTACAGATATAATTCATTGAGACCTCAGGAAGGGTGAAATACACCTACAGGGGGGAAATCCCTAAAAAGCGCCACATGCACTAAGGAATCTAACCGTCGGAATGCCGCTCCCGCGTGCGCAATGGATGCGCCCAGGTTGATATAGGTCGCACGTCAATTCTCAGACCTTCTGGGGCAGGGGAAGTGGTGTATAGGGGGGAAACATGTCAACTAGGGGGTAAAATCACAGGAAAACTGCCCCTGCAACACTAAATACACACTTCTAAGCAATTCTGATGAGTACATCCTGATCAGAATACCTGATTACCTTAGTGCAGTCTTTATCACTTTTTTGATGTAGTTCATGTTCATAAGTTCTAGTACACTTAAGGTGGTTACCAAGTATTACTTGACTGGGGTAAGTTGTGTACTGTGTTCAACATGGAGAATAGGTACAAATGAGATCTTAACTATATCAGTTCTAGGATTTATTCTGAGTAGATTCCACTCATTGGAACTCATGGAAACTGCCCAGTGTCCATGCAATCACTGAAGTCCATAAAGGGGGATTATATTGATTTGGTCCCCTTTGTTCAGAGTGATGCCCTGCTTGGTTCAGCCTGAAGCTTTGCCAGTAAATCCTGTTCAATGCATTAACATCATCTACACTCTCACATCGGTAGATATGACACTGTGTGAGGCTACAGAAGGGGTGCGACACTTGGGAAATATATCTCTGACATGTTTTGTTGATTTAAGCAGTGTACTAATTTATTTACACCATGGAATGTACATATTCGAATAGCTGTGATTTATGCGCATTTAATGAGCTATTACACGAGCTGATGTGACGACTTCGATGCTGGAAGTGTGGGAAGTGTGCCGGAAACCCGCATTCCGGTGAGCAGGGGTGGGTGCGGGTATGACCAAAATGTGCCGGTTTCCAGCGTGTGGGTGCTGGTTTCCGGCAAAATACCCAGGCGACATCCTTAGCCACTATATAGGAGACCATGTTGTATTTACGGCCCCACGCGTCCAGTGTGTGTGCAATCTCACTAGGCAGAGCGTCTAGCATCCTAAGCAACGTCAGTCAGGAATTTTGAGATCTGAGAGAATTTGAGACACCTTTTCTGCATTTCTGGCGTCTGCTGATCGATTCCACCCTGGGCATCACTCCTCAAGCCCTTGGCTGAAGCTTTCAGTCGCTCTAGACCCTCCTGATTGTTGGTCTGGAAGACCTCCCACTCAAGAGCTAGTGCCTTATTGTATGCTACCAACAGATCCAAGGTCGGGTCCTCTTCCAGCACCTTATCACGTCAGGCTAGCACAAGTTCACTGTACTCACTCTTAAAAAGCAATCGCACAGTTGTCGTCTTGTTGCCAATCTTTTTGTTGGTATTTGTGACCTTCAACTCCACGTGCCTTTGGTTGTTTAAGTACTTCTGAACCCTCTAGCTGACAATTTGAGCATATACGCAGCAAATGCTAGGAGCTGAAAGCCACCTTTGTGAGTTGATTCCTTCGCTCCTGCGTAAACAAACGGTTGCTCTTGGGCTGTTGGTCCACATCACGGTCAGGAAACCTCTGATAAAACTTGTTGACAAGGTCACTGATGAAGGCATTGAGGGGATTGTCAGAGCCAACATTTTGATTACTTCCAGAGTACAACTCCCACTCTTTTACAGATTGTTTGAGAAACTGAGCTTCGTCGTCGTCCCAAGTGGTCTTGGGCATGGTCAATGCGTCAATCAGATATGCTAATGGTGAGAACGACAGGCTGGAACTTATAACTATTTGCACAGCACTCCCACATGGTTCAATCAAGAGCGCTCTCAAATAATAAAGAGTATTTCACCGAGGTTATCGCGCTGGTTTCACCAACTGAGACACCCGGTATTGGCGAGGTAGATGCGAGACATTCCGATGAGATGAGGTGGTGCCACTAGCGTAGCTAGTTCTTGGCGCAAGCATACTGATCAGGTTTGAGTAGTTCTAAGACCATGCAATAGCATAAAAATGCCATCAAGCTTAAATATAACGCTTACTTCTTATCTAGCTACGTGTTGAGAGTTCTGTACCTGAAGCATTGCAGTGATTTCCTGTAAGTGAAGCGTAAGAGGATGAGTGATGCCTTGTTATTCTAATAAACAACTCAACCACCTGTCGCAGCAACCTGGATACAGTAATGTTACTGCAGCGCATATACAACACAGGGGTAAACGCATAGCTATATCACAGTTCAGCTACTGTGCCATAATTGTGAAGGGAGCTTCTGGCAATATTAACAACGGCAGGAAGTAATTCTGGGCTGAGTCCGAGTGAAGAGGCAAGCTATTTGAATGTTCTCAACGTAACAGTCTATACTATACCTGTGCATATATATATATATTACTATAGCGTAGACTGGAACAATAGTGAGCATCTGAGAACAGTCAAATGACTGATAAAACCGAATAGGTATACGCAAACATGTCCTGTTCATATAGATGTCCTTGGCTAGAGTATTCCTCAAGCTTCTACACCCATCCAGAGGGTTTACCCAAGTGAATATATGGCTGAATGCGAGCGCATTAATCCCCCAGTTCTCATTGAATAACAAGTACTTCACTACCATTACATTTACCGGACGCCACTGGCTTCGCTCTGAGGTTTTACTGCCATAGCAGATAGTTTAGTTACAAGATTGTATTCTGTACTACTACATATAAATAGTATTACACCCATGCCTGCTTCATAGACACACTATTTAGCCTGAATGGTCGATGGATATTAAGCATGCTATGTGATAACATTATCATCACTTGACTACTGATATGCTCCCATAATGAGCAATGGAAAATGAGTGGAGCCGGAGTAAGGACATGCAAAATCATTATCATAAGACAAACGCGCATACACAAGTACCAGTGATATAGCTATGAGTAGACATCAATCAACTCTGTACATCCACGCACGTGTAATAAATACTTACTACATGTTAAAATGAAATAACGATTGGGCGTTCTGTTCTTGCTAGCCAACGGCAAAGTGATAAACTATACAAAATACATTACATGCATTATACGACTCTAAAGGTCATGTGACCTCTCCAAATGGACAGTGCTGTGTAAGAATCTGCACGGGGCTGCAATCTGGGATCGCAGAGAATACAAGACTCACGCAGGAGGAGATGGAAATGCTCACACAATTAAAATGCAGATGTACAACAGCATGTGGGACCAATGGGACAACAGCTGAAGGGGAGGGCCAGCGTTATTATGAATTCTATCTTAAGAGAGTACGTTACCCCATCAATATAAGGAGGTAAACATAACTGGAACTGACCCTTGTTGTCTACTCGTAGCTAGGACATACAGCAGTCGAACACTTAAATGAAGCAAATAACATACATAATGTGCGCAGTAATACAGTGACCAATACTGTACAAATCGGCGATACCAATAGCCCTATGAACAATAAGTATATACCTAGCTTACAAATGACCTGTAGGTCATCAGTGCGTAGGTGAGCCACAGTTGCAGAATATGACCTGTAGGTCAATGATGAGCCTATGCACTGACACAGTAGGCAGTTTTTGTTGGCTTCTTAGGTGTTCAGGACACAGTAGCACTATAAAGCCTTCTACTATAGTGTCCTACTAACTTATAGAAAACCTCAGTAGTGAAGCAAGAGTAGTGAATTCGATGGAGACTCTGGCTCTCCAGAGACGTCTCCTTAAATACATGTGGGAACACAGCCTAAAAACAAACACAGACATACAACAAGTCATTCAGAAGATACCATGTCCGAGTCACCACGCTGCCCCAGCACTGCCTCCTCGTATGATTCCAACTCCTCATTCCCACATGTCACAACCCAAAGTGGGGAGTGAACGCTAGGTGTGGATGGGGGTTCACAAACAGGGGCAAGGCACTCTTGGACGATTACAGCCGCTATAAAGCCAGCTAACTTGTGACTCTTTGGGGGAATCGACAAGGCGAAAGTGTTCTGGCTTTCCAGAGACACTGAGCCTGTTCTTTTATACATTTTCAAGCACAGGTATGTAAAGCACGCGACTACCGTTTCCATAGAACGTGACTGAAGTCGAGTGACATCTTCCAATTTCGAGTATACTTGACTGTTGTAGGGCTCGTACACCTCACCACAAGCATTTTTCTATAAATCTACTCTATACATATTGTAGCCAGACATCGTCTGAATCGAATGATTAACTTTACTCGCTCTCTAGAGCATTGTGTGGTGAGATACCCGCCGTCTCGCACGGTATACCCAAAAAAGGTGACAGGAACAGTGTGACTGTTTGTCAGCTGATGACACACAAACACAGTTCCGGGGTCCATCCTAATTCTTTTTCTCTTCGGAGAGGTGCCAGTCATGATTGGATGAATGTATGCTAGGGTATATACAAGAATAAGGTATCTACAATGGCTGAAATATACAGCAGTCTTGGCATTAAGAGTCACTCGGCTCTAGGTTATCAACCATTTGCATTACAGTCTCTGTAACCATGCGATGTCCGTGGTAAAGCTTGTTTGCCCAGGCTGCCTGTTCTCCGGAAAGTCCGTCATGATAGGCGTGAATAAATCGTCGAGATCGGGTTACAAACCTATGAGCATAGAGATTAGTAAACCTATAAATCCGTAAAAGAACACTCACTTTCTGATTGAGTTTAACGGAATGGCATCGAGTGAAGCAAGCATGTTGCGCTCAAGATCAGCTTCGGTGCTTGACATTGGGCTATCACGATAGATACGCTTTGACATACCCCAGCACTGCTCAATTGGATTCAATTCACAGTGATACTTTGGGAGGTATTTTACCAAACACCCGTGTGATTCCGCAAGCCGTTGAAGAATAGTTTTCTGGTCTTGAAAGTCCAGCTGACTCATCATCGTGCGTCGAGCGCAGCAGTCCGTTCGGCCGGGTGCACATCCTTTGCGGGTACCAGTGCTTGGACACTGGAGCTTGAGTTTTCTGGCACCAGGAATTCCCCGCTCTTCAAGCAGCTTTGCGAGCCCTTTAAACTCTCCTCGAAGCGACTCAGTTGGATGGTTGAGTGGATAATAAAGGTCCTGCTGTGACCCATCCGCAAATTGTGCTGGCGCAAAATTGACTTTAATTTTTTCGCCAGAGGTCCCAGTTTTCTCCCCCTTGACTTTCTGAGAGGGACCCAGGGTCATCTTGCCAACGATTGGTGTGTCCTCAGGTAATTTCGTGTGTGTTGTTGCATTATCAAACACAAACACGTGTTTCTCGTCTGGGTATTGATCCTTGACGATCTTTATTGCACGCAGCAGTTGGTCGCACACGTCCTCGTTGCAGAAATAGCCGTCCCGCTCTTTACCAGGACGAAAAACCACCCTGGCACTACTGAACATCACGGTTAGTGAGTTACAATGAAAATTGTTTAGTCTGTACTCAACTCGTCGTCTTTATTGCCTGTTAAAGTCTCGGGTGTTCGTTTTAGAAAGCCGTATTCGCCAGACACGATATCGGCCACCATAAGCGACATGCCCTCTCCTTTTTTATACAGTGCTGATGTCTCGCCCTCGTGGATCCACCTCATCATTCGACGATCGTGTGCACGATATATTGACTCGTCGTGAGACCACTCAACCTCGGGCATTTTGCCTTCGTTCAGTGAAGGTGGGATCTCTTCGTCTCCCTTCCACGATCGCATCCGGCGCTCTCGCTCAATAAAATCCGGTACATAGCGATTTTTTCGATACTCGACGACATCCTCTCGCTCGTGTCCATCGGCGTATTGACCACGCTTTTCTGTAGCCCATCTGTAGCCCATATTGTGCATCCATCGCTGGGCTGTACGCAAACAGGGGGGTGCGTCGAGGAGGTGCGAAAATTCGTTGGCCGCTGGCGTACGAAAAAACTCGACCACATCGTGTGGGCCTGCATACTTCCCGATGCACCGAAGATGCTCCCTGATTGCTGCCGCTAAGTCCTCATCTTCAATAATCGATTCGTTCCATGACCCTTGGATATTGAGTGGCAGTTTTCCCGACTTCTTGAACTCTCGGATCCAGAGACGCGCCTGGCTTGCTGCCCATGCTCCTCTTCCTGCAAATATCGCAGCCGACTCCGACGCCTTCATCAACCCGACTTTCTGCACACAGTGCAGCCGTAGCGTTCCTGCCATTAGTCGTATACGGCTAAGTGTCAAATCGTCAAGCGACGAGCGTCTCTTTGTTCCATGGCCGGTAAATGAGTCAGACACAATCTTGTCCAGCGCTGAAATCATTTCTTTTGATTCATTTGTTGTGAATGGCTGATTTTCTACACGCAGAGCTGAACAGAAAGGTTAGTAATCTCATTAAGCTCACGCTTTGGAATTGACACTCACCATAGTCTGACTCTAGATCATCCAACTCTTCATTACCATTCAACGAATCCATCGTGACCTCCTCTTCCTCTTCCTTCTCGCTCTCGGGATCCTCCAAATCCCATTCTTCTGGATCAGCTATACTGTCATCTGGAGTATTGCTGGGGCAGTCGAGGGAACCACCCAGGCCAGCATTTAGAGTGTTCGGACTTTCTTGGGAAACAGAAAGGGCCTCAAACTGTGGAATTACAGAGTCAGGAATGGATGGTGCCTCAAGTTGAGAGATTTCGGGTGGATCTTGCAGAGGTGGGGCTGGAGATGACCCTTTCGAGCTCCGAGCACGATCTAAAGCTTTCTTCTCCTTGTTTTGGTTGTCAGTGATCAATAAATAGTTGAATTTGAATGTTTTACCCTTGCAGCCAAAGTATTCTGTGCTCTTGCGCTTGTCGAAGCTTTCTTTCCGGCCATTGTAAAAGTATAGTGTAGGAAAGCAAGTCGCGTCTCTTAGCGCGTCGCCAAGCGGACCCCGGAACTGTGTTTGTGTGTCATCAGCTGACAAACAGTCACACTGTTCCTGTCACCTTTTTTGGGTATACCGTGCGAGACGGCGGGTATCTCACCACACAATGCTCTAGAGAGCGAGTAAAGTTAATCATTCGATTCAGACGATGTCTGGCTACAATATGTATAGAGTAGATTTATAGAAAAATGCTTGTGGTGAGGTGTACGAGCCCTACAACAGTCAAGTATACTCGAAATTGGAAGATGTCACTCGACTTCAGTCACGTTCTATGGAAACGGTAGTCGCGTGCTTTACAAACAAGCGTAACTGTGAGTCACATAGCAACGGAAGAAAAGAAGAGTCCATAGATATTGGAGAAGGATCAGTAATGATGCGTAAGCCATGGAACGTGCCGAGGCGGCAGTGCTATAGGCGCCGAGGTCACGTGACATAGAAAGTGATCGTACAAGGTTGGTAAAAATAGTAGAAAATACAGAAAAACTGGGGCGTGCCCACAAGGGTCACGACACCACACAGCAATGTGCGCCAAATGACTCCATACTCAGCCACAGGTGAACGATAGTCTGTTACACCCTCCATCACCTCCTTGGTAACAGTAACCTCCATACGCACTGTATCTGGCAACCCGATGTCAGGGAAACCCAGCCGACTCATCTCCTCGTTAGCTCGGTCGACGGTCGTATAAACCCTACAGTTTTGTTGCGTCATTTGGTCAGATTGAACTCGATGACCGTTGAATCCACCTCAGAGGCACCCAACGACGTCGATTCTGCTTGTGTTCGCTTGGTGAGAGCGGGACTAGGGTCTCAAGTGCTTGGAGGAGCAAAAGGAGTGGCGCTCCTCTCTTGATAGACACGCACATTGTCTGATACGAGTTGGGTTTGTCATTAAATAGCAGCATTGAAAACAAGATTATACCAGCTAGGGGGCTTGAGTTTGCCCTACTTTGCTTTGCTGATTGTGCCGCTCTTGGTTGATTGGGGACAGCTACTGCATAATGCGTCAATACTTGTGGTACAACGGTTAGAGTGTTTAATAACATACCTCTACCCCTAGGAACCTCAACGGCTTCGTCGTCAGAATTGGGGAATCCAAGAGGGGAGGTCATTGCGAGGGAAGGCGGGTGATTGGAGACAGTTGAAATCCGGGATAGTTGTACTCGTTCGTAGAGCTCATATTAAATAGGTAAAAAAAGACGACCCAGCAGGCTGAGGCTTTTGGCAGAGTATGGCGGGCAACCGGCTTTGCGAGAAGGCCAGAGGGTAGCAAATAATTATATTACGTGTGAGGACAAGCGCAGGCTGGCATATACAGGCGAGGCGCTGATTTATGTGACCATTTTTGTCTGCGTCTGGTAACAACCATCGCCACAACATCTGCGTTTCGCCCGTTCCCTCACACAACACAGTGCTCATTACAAGTTTGCTGGGCCCAGATAAGTAGTTTGCATTAACACGCCTGTTTTGCAGCACGGAGCTTACATTTATTCAATAATTTTAGGACTTCTGCAAGTGATACACCGGTGGCACATTTTCTTGTGATGCCCCAGCATCTAAGGTGCGTTTTAGTAGTCCTCAACGCGTGTATGATCAGCTAATGAAACCTATAACCTGGAGCTACATGACTTTCATCTAGTTCCGCATTGCACATTTT
This sequence comes from Ceratobasidium sp. AG-I, assembly GCA_015039395.1. NCBI lineage: Eukaryota > Fungi > Basidiomycota > Agaricomycetes > Cantharellales > Ceratobasidiaceae > Ceratobasidium > Ceratobasidium sp. AG-I. The sequence goes on from MU132274.1 coordinate 76,931, forward strand.
GATGCAATACTTCATTAAACAATACTCCCCTTGTTTTTTGATCGCCGCACTGCGTCTTGGATTGATTACAGCGCGAAGTGTCACATTGGGTATAGGAACCTCGACACTGTGTTTAAGGGTTATAGCCGCACTTGTCTCTTAAGGGTGGGAGGCCTATGATCTATGCCCAATAACAAACCAATGAATTTTGTATGTCCCTCTCCCTCTATTGACGCGTCATCAAGACTAATATATACTTGAGGGGGTTTCCACCATGGTCTTGACCAAGATAAAGGAGACCGCCCAGGCCCACCTCGGAAAGAAGGTGACCCACACCGTTGTCACCATCCCCGCCTACTTCGACAACGCCCAGCGTCAAGCTACCAAGGACACTGGTACCATTGCCAGTCTTACCGTCCTCCGTATTGTCAACAAGCCCACAGCCGCCGCTATTGCATACGGCCTCGACAAGAAGGGTGGCGAGACTCAAATCATTGTCTACAATCTTGGTGAGGGAACCTTCCTCTCTGGTCTATCGATAACAGCGTCTTCAAGGTTTTGGCTACCGCCGGTGACACCCATCTTGGTGGAGAGGACTTTGATAAACGCGTGATTGGGCACTTCACCCATGAGCACAAGAAGAAGACTGGCACCAACGGCTCCAAGAACCAGCGCGCCATGTCCAAGCTCAAGAAGGACGTCTAGAAGGCCAAGTGTACCCTGTCTGTCGCATCCCTGGATCGACCCCCTTGATTTTATTCCCTTATTGTCGAATTTATCCGGCGCCTATCGGAACAGTTCCTAGGTCACATGATCCTGGCGCCTGTTACCTAATCCCCTGGAGTTCCCTCGGAGTTACTAAGACAAGACATCGCTTCCCTAATATTCCGTCTCCATTGTTCCCGCTTAGCAACGGACACTTCTGACTTCTTATCGCACCATTGTACATCCCTTTCTCTATCGCACCATTGTTAGTATACGCTTCTTATTTGTATTAGAGTACTATATATACAGCAGGATTTCGACTGAGGAGACTCAAGTCGAAATACCTTGACATTCCCCCATAACTACCTAGCTCCCTCTGCACCATTGCAAGGAACTAGTCCTCGGGTATATACACCCTCCACAGTCCATCGCTCCATAGTAGCTATCAACCCCATTCCAAATACTCTAAGTCACACCTCCCAATTAGGGGTCACGACATTGTATTTCGACTTTTCTATAGGCACTTGCCTCTATCTTTTACCACCCATATACGGCATTACAGCCACTATCCCCCGTGCACATCACCTTGGGGAAACCCGTCTTCACAACTTTGATCGTTAAGGCAACACGTTTCTGTGTGTTGAGTGCAAAGGAGACGTCACACATCACGTGTTAGACTATCCCAAGTGCGTCCGAGATCGGGTTTAGACAAGTGTGTGTACGGTAAGACTCGGTCTTTCACCACCTCGCTGTGTGGAGTTCACTTGAACGCCAGCGTTGTAAACAACCACCTTCACACCACATAGACCCTTGATAGATCCTGAAAAGGACATCACTAGTCCCCCGTGACTATCAAAACGTGCACTGCCCAGGCAGACCGATACATGTCCAGGTCATACACCTGCATAATCCACATTACAGAACAAGACAAAGCCCGTTACCCTTGCCACACCATCACCGTAAGCGAGTGGAACCCTACCGAAATCATCTGCCAACACACTGGTTGCTGGAAATCCCCCCAAATCCTCGAGCAATTCAAGGTTAAGAAAGGACACAACCTCGGGCAAACCTTCCACTTCGCTGCAGACCCTGAGCTCACCACCAAAAGCGAGTTTTTGTCAGAATAACTCCCGCAATCTGTTACTCTGGCTCCAGTACCCTGCAGAACCCTGTTGGAGCGCCTTACCCAATGTCTGCTAGAGAAGAACGTGCCGCATCCCGCTCCTGCCGAGGACGGGAGCATGGTCACAGCAACGACGAAGACGATAACACTGCTAGAGCGTCGACTTCTGCCCCAGGGGCCCCGCAACAGGACCCTAACCAAGAAGCCACCAACTTCGAGATATACTCCTTACTCGTGGATATCCAGCGCGAGCTTAGTGGAATACGCAACATACAAGACTCCCACACCACAGACCTCAGCAGTCTCATCCGGGTCGTCGACTCCATTGCTGCAGTACCCCGCATACAGTCAGCTCCTCCAGGGGGCCTTGCAGGACCTTCTGGCCCATCCCCCACAGGACTCTTCCAAATCCCGCCTAAAGACCCCAAGGGAAAGAAGAAGGAGAAAGGAAAGGAGGAAGAAACAGACAGCGAGGACGATTCATCAAAGGCAAAGTTCAAACTACCAGAAGCCTATGAAGGAAAGGATAAGGGAAAGGGAGCAAAGCAATGGCTCCTTAGGATGATGTTGGTGTTTGCGCAACGCAAATATGCGAGGCTCTCAGAACAGGAGAAAATGTTAATGCTTCTAAGCAATACAAAAGGAGCAGCAGCGGATTGGGCCCAGCCTCTGATGGAACAAGTCCTTGGCATGCGACTAAGCAGTGCCACCACCTCCCTTGCCACCCTGGGAGAAGCCTTCAAAACAGCCTTCGGAGACCCTGATGCACAAAGAGCGGCTGCCAGAAAACTAGCAAACCTTACCCAAACAGGTACTACTGCCGACTACACCACAGAATTCCAAACCCATGCAGCGGAGCTTGGCTGGGACAACTCCTCCCTGATGGACCATTACACCAAGGGGCTCCACTTCAAAGTCAGGGAGACAGTTTCATACCTAAAGGATCCTCCTACAACCCTCCAGGAGCTAATTGATGAGAGCCTGCGAGT
>MU132274.1:84235-108352 GCA_015039395.1 Ceratobasidium sp. AG-I
GAACTGGACCCCTCGCTGGAGGCAGTATTGGAATTTGTACGGAGGGACAACTCAGAAACCCCCACATCGGTTCAGAACAAGTTCAAGGAGTACAAATGGGAAGATGAGCTACTATGGTACAATGGAAAGATTATGGTCCCTGACGATGAAGAGATAAAGAGGGATCTTGTGGGCAACTTCCATGACTCCCCAATGGCAGGACATCCAGGCCAGCTGAGAACACTTGAACTCGTCACACGGAAATAGTATTGGCCCGGAGCCAAAAGCTGGATAACCCGCTTTGTGGAAACATGCGAGGTGTGCCAAAGAATCCGACAGGCGCCTAGCAAAGAGTTACCACTTATGCCCCTCGAGGTCCCATCCAAACCGTTCCAGCACATTTCCTATGACCTAATCGTCAAGCTCCCCACCTCCCATGGTTTTGATAGCATCCTGGTAGTCATTGACTCCTTCACCAAATTCAGCCACTTCATACCCTGCAAAGAGTCCATGAACGCAAGGGAACTAGCAGACCTGTTCCTAAGGGACGTCTGGAAGTTACATGGTACCCCAGAGAAAACAATATCCAATCGAGGGTCCATCTTTAACAACAAGTTTATTCGCCACCTCTACAGACGGCTTGGCATCAGACTGGCGTTTTCAAGTGCATACCACCCAGAGACTGATGGCCAAACAGAATGGGTCAACCAATCGGTTGAACACTTCCTCAGGGGTTACATCAATCACGAACAGGATGACTGGGCACATTGGTTACCACTGGCTGAGTTCACGTACAACAATGCAAAACACGCCGCCACTGAACGCTCACCCTTCCAAGCGGTCTATGGAAGGAACCCCGTCATGTCCCCATCAGGCACTAGCTCAGGGTCCCCAGAAGCGGACGAACACACCAAAAGCCTGAAGCTGGCACAAGCTGAGATCGAGAGTGCCCTACGTCTGTCCAAGGAGAGAATGGTTGATCCCTTGGCACCAGAGTTCCCAAATCTTGAAGTAGGAGAAAAAGTCTGGTTGTCAGCGAGGAATGTGAAAACCACATGACCATCCAAGAAACTTGACCACAGGCACCTCGGACCCTTCAAGGTCCTGGAAAAAGTGTCAAAGGCAGCCTATTGCATACAACTGCCAGCAACCATGAAGGTGCACAATGTGTTCCATGTGGGGCTGTTATCTAAGGCCAAGAAGGACCCAGAGAGGCATTTTGAGGAACCACCCCCTGTAATTGTGGAATCAGGAGAGGAGGAATACGAAGTAGGAGAAATTGTAGGCAGTAGGAGAACAAAGAAGGATGGCTGGCTTTACAGAGTTCGATGGAAGGGCTATGGCCCTGAGGAGGATACCTGGGAACCTAAGGGAAACCTGGAAGGACATTGTCGAGAGGCCCCCGAGAGCGTCGCTCATTACCTCCTACGCTGCCCATCATTTGCTGATATCCATTTCCAACACCTTGGTTCCCACGGCTTCGACTTCCTTCGTCTAGACTACCTGTTCTTTGCCCCCGACGCTTTGTCCCCGTTATTTGATTACATTAGAGCTACTCGTACTTTTACAGACTTGCTTAGATAATCTCTTCTCTCCTGTTTCCCGTCTCTCTTCTCTCCTGCGCTACATTTGTATCTACTCTACTCGCCTGCCTCTTTAGGTACCTACACAGTCTACACCCTTCTCGCGACCCGCGCACAGTCTCACTTTGTCTCTCCACTTCTCTGCTCTTGCTCTCCGCGCTGTTCTGCTTTCTGTTTTCCTTGCCTTGCCTTGCTGTAGTGTCGTACCATAGGGCGTAGCCCCGAAGCGACAATAAAGACTCCCGATTCCAAAAAAAAAACCTGGAAGGAAATGCGGAAGAGGAGTTGAAAAAGTACCACAAAGCCCAGTTCAAACGCACTCGTGACTCCGCCAAGAGACGCTAGAAGGGGGGGCAGTGTCGCATCCCTGGATCGACCCCCTTGATTTTATTCCCTTATTGTCGAATTTATCCAGCGCCTATCGGAACAGTTCCTAGGTCACATGATCCTGGCACCTGTTACCTAATCCCCCGGAGTTCCCTCGGAGTTACTAAGACAAGACATCGCTTCCCTAATATTCCGTCTCCATGGTTCCCGCTTAGCAACGGATGCTTTTAACTTCTTATCGCACCATTGTACATCCCTTTATCTATTGTACCATTGTTAGTATACGCTTCTTATTTGTATTAGAGTACTATATATACAGCAGGATTTCGACTGAGGAGACTCAAGTCAAAATACCTTGACATTCCCCCATTACTACCTAGATCCCTCTGCACCATTGCAAGGAACTAGTCCTTGGGTATATACACCCTCCACATTCCATCGCTCCATAGCAGCTACCATCCCCATTCCAAATACTCTAAGTCACACCTCCCATTTAAGGGTCGCAACACTGCCCAGCCAGATGTCCACCAAGCTCAAGATTGAATTGTTTGAGAACGGTAACGACTTCTCCGATACTCTCACTTGCACCAAGTTCAAGGAACTTAACAGCGATCTTTTCCGCAAGACCATGAAGCCTGTAGAGCAAGTTCTCAAGGATTCCGGTGTCAAGTAGGATGACGTCTCTGACGTACGTTGCTCTCCTTTCTCATTTGTTACTTGTGTCTAACTATGATTTCATTTCATAGATTGTCCTCGTCGGTGGCTCCACCCATATCCCAAGGTTCAGCAACTCATCAAGGAGTACTTCGGAAAGAGCCTCGAAGGGAATCAACCCCAATAAGGCTGTCGCTTACGGCACTGTCATCCAGGGTGGAATCTTGTCCGGCGAGGAGGGTGTTGAGGATGTTGTCTTCATCGACATCTGCCCCTTGACCATGGGTATCAAGACCACTGGTGGTGTTTTCACCAAGCTCACCCCCTGGAACACTGTTGTCCCCACCAAGAAGTCTCAGGTCTTCTCGACTGCCGCCGACAACCAGCCCACCGCACTGTCCTCATCCAAGTACATCTCTCACACTTGTTTCTGTCATTCGCATGGTACTAATTGTTTTATACAGGTCTTTGGGGGTGAGCATTTGTTGACCAAAAACAACAACAACCTTGGCAATTTTGAGCCCTCCACCATTCTCCCGCTCAGCGCGGTGTTCCCCAGATTGAGGTTGCATTCAAGATTGACGCCAACAGTATTGTCAAGGTTGGCGCCAGCGACAAGGGTACGTGAGTTGCCACTTCATTTTTCTTACTTGTTCTTACTGACTCGATGGTATATAGTGGCAAGACTGAGTCTGTCACCATCACCAATGAAAAGGGCCGTCTCAGCCAGGACAAGATTTACTGTATGGTCCACGAGGCTGGGGAGTTCGCGTCCGAGAACAAGGCTCAACGCAAGAGGATCGAGGCCCTCCACGGGCTCCAGAACTTTGTGAGCACCCCATCACATTTCTCTCTTAATCTCTCAACTAATTACATTCGTTCCACAGATCTGGGGACTCAAGTCTCAGCTTGGTGACAAAGAGGGTCTTGGCGGCAAGATCTCCGACCTCGACAAGAAGACCATTCTTGCGACCATCAAGGAGACCTCTGACTGGCTCGGTGAGAACGGTCAGACCTCGACTGGCGAGGACCTCAAGGAGAAGCTCCAGGAAGCCCATCGAGGGGGCGTGTTTGAGTTGCCCAGCGTGCTCCGGTGTTATTTCGTGTATCTCTGATTAGCAATGGAATTTTGTTGGTTTAAAATAAGAGTACTTAAGTGTGAACCTGGGCACACGTTACAATGAGAATGTGCGAGCACACGCGGGCACAGGCGAGCATGTGCAGGAATGACGGCGCTTAAACACCGGATGCCTGCAAATTCCAGCCAGGCAACCCACGTCAAGTCAGGCGTGCTGGCGCTGGCGCTTGCCACCCGCAGCGCAGGAATCGCGGGAATTTTCGCCCGCAAATGCGGGAATTCCCGCAGGCAGGCTGCTCACCCGACATGCTTATTCCGGCAGCACAAGAGACCAGCCCTTCAACACATGCCAACAATGGCCAGGCGCAATACAACAAGCCTAGGAGCTGGCGTTGGGACGACCATGGACGGATGTGCAGCAAGGTCTATGTTGAAAATGTTCCGTTTAGCACTGTCTGCCAGCCTATCTCGCAACATCGCACTCACCCGCTTGATCTTGGAAAGTATCTGAGGGAGATTGGAGGCCTGGCGCACCCTGAGACAATATTGGCTGCAGAGCAAATAATGACGGAGGGGCTCTCTTGCAATGTGCGCACCCGGTTTCTGAAGAGTAGTTTTGTAAGTACTTGATTATAATCACGTGGCAGTGCTGGCTAACTTACCGATTGCGGAGTACAAAGGCAAGGTGCCTTGGCGCAATAACAGAGAGTTGCTTACCAATGTCGACAAACTCCTGCATGTGCCAAGCTGGATGTTGGAGGAATTGATTGCCAGCAAGGGAGAATTTGAGCAGGTGCACATAATATATAAGTGCTCGGTCATTGACGTCATCTGTGACCTCATTGGGAACCCTTGCTTCAAGGACTTTATGCGATACATGCCAGAGCAACATTGGACGTCGAGGAAGATGGAGTCGCGGGTTTATGGGGAGATGTGGATGGGCAACTGGTGGTGGCGAAGTCAGGTACATTCAATATAATTTAACTATACACAAATCAAGTACTTACAATATATCACAGCTTTTTCTCCGCAATCGCAAGGGGGCCATTGTGCCAATAATACTCGCATCTGATAAGACCCAGATGGCAAAGCTGAGCAGTAACCAAGCAGCAAATCCAGTCTACCTAACAATCGGCAACATCAGCAAGGCCATCTGACGCTGCACATCATTGTATGCAACTAGCATTGTGGGGTACTTACCCATCGACGAGTTCATGGACATCCCTGGAAAAGCAAGGGGGAAGCGACTGAAAGGAAAACTCTTACATTGCGCAATGCAATCGATCATGGAACCGTTGGTGAGTGCGGGGTGGGATGGTGTCAAGATGTGGTGCGCCAATGGATGCCTGCAACGTGTCTACCCATTACTGGCGGCGTTCATCAGGGATTGGCCCAAGCAGAACAACATGGCGTGCACTATCTGGAGCTCCTGTCCCATATGCCTGAAGAACAAGCACGGTCGAGGCGACTGCAGCACAGCACTGTACAGGGATCGAGAGAGCACGCTGCCCACCATCGACCAATACCAGAGTCACTTCAGTACAGCGGCTCAGCCCTACGCATAGCTCATTGTGTGATTTACACATCGGCTCATCGTAGGGCTATGCGCCAATTATCGGAATTACGGCTCATCAACTGACCGATGACCCTACAGTCAGTTGTGAGCCGGGTCTGGGGGGTTTGTACTACTGGTTAGGGGGGTTTTGGTGGTTATCTATATACATTTGCTACATGTTTTGTGACTATTTGAGTGATAATTTGGCTGCATTGGGACATGGATTAGAGCTACGTGTAGCTGTTTTTGTGGGTTTCAGACCCTATTTATTGGGTTCAGCAGCTTCCACTGAATGGATTTTCCTGCAGATTGGCAGGTAGATAGCTCTAATGTCGCACAGTCTCCCCCAATGCTCACGCCGGGGGTGTGATGGCTGTATCAGGCTGGCGTGAAGATTTACATTATTTATTTATACTAATTGCTTGCGTTGTACATACTAGAAATTTATATCTGCATATGTAATTATAGCGTCTGAGAGCGCTGAATTTTGCGGTTTTAATGAGCACTCAAACATGTGTTTGTGGTGGGTTTTACAATTTGGCATTCTCAGTGTCCCAGATGGTTGACTAAATGCTGCTACACGCTGACAAGTCAACGCGTAGGATCTCATATGCACCACTTGACACCTGCTAATGCCTGCACAACTCTCAGGGCCATCCACCAGTACATGCAGGCCAGCATGCAACTTTAATGCAGGTTGCTTCAAGTGAACATGCTGGGTTGGAATGGGTGTTCCCAAATCCAGTTACATTCTGTTGGTACAAAGCTCATAAAATGCGCGTAATTTGCAGCTTTCAGACCATATACACAGTATGTCTATCGTGAATTAGCATGAGTGACAAATTCATGATTTACTGCTACTGGTCTAGTTACCCCTGAAAAGCGCCACATACACTAAGAAGTCCCACCGGGGAAACTCTGCTCCCTTGAGCTCATCATCTCATAGCACCTTATAACACTCCATATATGAATTCTCAGCTGAATTGGACCACTGCAAGTATCCCAAACAGGGGAAACAGTGAGAATAAGGGCTAAATCTCACATGCATCCCCCTATACAGTTCGATTGGGAATGCTATAGGGAAATCCAATGAGTACATTATATTCAGAATGTTTTATTACCACAGTTCGCTACTCTGAGACATTTCTAGTAGAGATACTTGATGGATCATACATGGGGGGTTTGGTGAGAGCCTATGGATACACTTGGAACTCAGTACACACCAGTTTACATGAGTCCTGAGGGGCTATGGATGAGATTCTGGGTTGACAGAGGTTTTCAGATATGGTAAATCTTATGTATGATTTACATTTGCTCAGAGATTCTTACTCTACTCACAAATGCCAGGTGGGGGGATAGGGGAGTGGTTATCCCCTTTCTTTGTATATCTCACTCTGTGCTGCTCAGATAAGATTGTAACTTTGTATATAGTTTAGGACTGGTGGGAAGTAGCCGATCGCTAGTTTATATTAATTTTAAATGGTTGCAATGGCTCCAGTGATGGCTGCGATAATTACTGATTATCCTCTCACAGTATTTTACATATCTCTCCTGTCAAATAAATTATATTTGCTAGTGTGAATACATGTATAGAATGCGCTGATTTATGCGCATTTAATGAGCCATATATGATGTATGGTTGGTGCGTATCAAGCTATGCGTAGTCCCCTACACGTAGCACTCTCCGCATTGTCACCAGTCATGTGACCCAAACGGCGAGCGAGTCTTCGCTCGCCGATATGATCATGTGACCACAAACAATGGCTGGATACATGCTTGCTGATTGGGCTACAAAATGCTTGATAGCTTGTAGTCCTCATACATGAATTGCTGTTTATGCAAGCTGGGATGGAACTGAAGCATTTAAATGTTGATGTCTGGATGCATTTTTGCATCTTCAATCTACGTGTTGACTTGTCAGCGCGTAGCAGCATTTAGTCAACCATCTGGGACACTGAGAATGCCAAATTGTAAAACCCACCACAAACACATGTTTGAGTGCTCATTAAAACCGCAAAATTCAGCGCTCTCAGACGCTATAATTACATATGCAGATATAAATTTCTAGTATGTACAACGCAAGCAATTAGTATAAATAAATAATGTAAATCTTCACGCCAGCCTGATACAGCCATCACACCCCCGGCGTGAGCATTGGGGGAGACTGTGCGACATTAGAGCTATCTACCTGCCAATCTGCAGGAAAATCCATTCAGTGGAAGCTGCTGAACCCAATAAATAGGGTCTGAAACCCACAAAAACAGCTACACGTAGCTCTAATCCATGTCCCAATGCAGCCAAATTATCACTCAAATAGTCACAAAACATGTAGCAAATGTATATAGATAACCACCAAAACCCCCCTAACCAGTAGTACAAACCCCCCAGACCCGGCTCACAACTGACTGTAGGGTCATCGGTCAGTTGATGAGCCGTAATTCCGATAATTGGCGCATAGCCCTACGATGAGCCGATGTGTAAATCACACAATGAGCTACGCGTAGGGCTGAGCCAGCGTGCTGAAGCAGTTGGATACCAAACCACTGGACGAAAGCGAGGGTTGGTGAAATTGGGTCTCAAGCCATGGTGGCTGCAGTGGGCAAACTTACCCGGCGTCCAATTCTTGTGTTGCATTACGCCCAATCTACTCCATCAATGGCACAAAGCGCTATTCAAGGGGCATGCGATGAAGTGGATCCAGTGGGAGATCGGAAAGCGACAAGTCGACCAACGTTTTGCATCCATGCCACACACAAAGGATTTACGCCACTTCAAGAATGGTCTCAGTGTCACAACCTCTTCTAAGACCTTGCGAGAGTGCAGGAGACTGTCGATGGCGGATGTATCAAGTGGCAAGGATGAGCAAGTGGGATGGCGAGCTAAGCAGAAAGGCTGGTGACGACAATAAGACAGATGTTACTGAATGACTTGCGAGGAGGGCCAGTGGCCGAAGAGCCTAAAAGAAAAGGGTAAACGACGAGTGTAGAGCAAGCTGGGTATACCTGGCTTGCTCAGACTCAAATATATAGGCAGAGGGCGTATAGCCCGAACAAAACAAGAGGGTACATCGAGTCAGACTTGCACAGCATAAGGCTTATGGCGAGTCATACAAATTGAGGCAACGTCTGATGAGTGCGCAGCGTGAGTCAGACAAAAGAAAACACAGACACAGCCTACAGAAATGACTCAGGTCATGAGCCACGAGAAAGAAGAAACAAGCCACGAGAAAACAGGGTGGGTCATGACACTCAGCCAGGTGCAACAATGGTCTGGACGTGAGACAAAGGAGATGGCGAAGGTGTTCTTACCTTTACTAGCCAAACATCGGGGGGTGAGTGATAATCTTGCCACCATGATACAGGCAATGTTGGACTTCGCGTACTTGGCCCACACCACGCACCTCACGGATGCCAAATTTCAGGAAATGCGCGACGCACACAAGCAAATGCACCTGAAAAAACAGTCGTTAGTTAGCTTGGGCATCTATCAGGGGCTCTGGCATTTCGATCGCATACCAAAGTGGCATATGGTTTTGCATTACGCGGACTCAATTTGCAAGCTTGGGACACCCGACAGATACAACACGGAAAGCCCGGAGTATCTTCATATTGTCTACGTCAAATGCGGTTTTGCTGCGTCCAACATAAGCATGTTGTGTGGAATATTTGCGGAATTCCTGCTCTTGCATGCAGGATATCCGCGGATTTAGAGGCTACCCACTCAGCTCCCGCTTCTGCACACGGGAACACAGAAGTCTGCAGGTATTTTCTGCGCTTCTTTTGCAAATGTCATCACATTCACTTCAAAACTATACCATTAAATGCGCATAAATCAGTGCTTTCAGAATATATGCATCGCACTCTCGGGAAAAATCAAATACCCGAGATCGTGCATGATTTACTGTAAATAAATAATCACAAAGTGTCGCATGGCTCCTGTGCGCCCCCCTGTTGCGATTTCTACTAGCGTGAGACTGTACACAGTGTTTAGATATTGAGCACTATTCACTGGCATAGTTTCATTAGATTCTAATCAGTGGAACCACATGTACTTAACATGCTGTCTCCATATAGTCCCCCCTTTATCCCCACCTGTTGTTGGACCAGTCTGAGACCATTTCAGGAGACTTGATATCATACAATGTTATCAAAAGAATGTAATATATGACCTGTGATAGTATCTCACTTGCAGGGAGTCTGTGGCTAACACACTGCTCACATGAGTTCTTGGTCAATCATCAATAAGCCTTGTCTTACCAGCCAGCTACATTGCTGGTGTTGCACTATAGGCAAAAATCAGTGAGACTTGCACCAAGGTAACCAAGCATTCTGAGTAGAATGTACACATTGGAACTCTTCCAATCATCCCCATTCATGTTGTAGAAGGGGATTTACATGGGTATTTCCCCCTGGGCGACATATTTCCCCCATTTACATCACTTCCCATGTCTTGAGTGTCTAAAACTTAGTATACAGCCTATCTATGCCCTAGTGCATCAGTTGTGCACAAGGGAGCAACATTCTAGCAGTAAATTTCCCTAGTCTGTGTGGCGCTTTTCAGGGGTATTCCCCCTCCCAGGAGTAAATCCCCCTCACAGAGCCTGTTTGATTTATGTAGATAGCGAGACCTATATATTCTGAATGCTGTGAATGATGCGCATTTTGTGAGGTACCTATCATGAGAATGTGGTGGGATTTGTGGACACTCAAACTTCAGAAATCGAGCCATGAAGACTCTGAGGAGTGTTTCTGCACGATCTATTCAAAATCAAATGCGCATAAATGCAGAGAAATGTGTGTTGGATGCGCGGGTATTCTGCGGACATATTGGCACTTAAACGCGGGCATTCCGCAGAATTTCCGCCAGGTATTCCGTGCATTTTTGTGCTTCCTGCTCTTGCTCTCACTACTCGCACACAGGTATTTGCGGTAAGGCTGTCGGGCGGGAATACCCGCGTTTGCGGGCACAAATACCCGCAAATACCCGCGTGCGAGCAGCGGGTGCGGGTGCGGGTTGGCCATTGTCGGCGCGGGTTTCCCGCAAATGCTCGGCGGGTTACCCGCACTTAAGCGCCGACATACCGGCTAGTTCTCGCAAAAGATTCGGGCCAAATCCATAAGTAAACGCACGAGATCGTGCAACTTTACTGCTCGAGGGGAGACTTGAGGTGCACGCTGGGCGGAATGGGTGTACCCAAAACCCATCACAATCTCTCGATTAAGGGCTAATTAAATGCGCAAAAATCAGAGCTCCCAGAATATATAGAATACATGTTCAAAATAAATTACTAAGGGGTAGAAATACCTGTTCTACACCTGAGGGGGAAATTACCCCTGAAAAGCGCCACAAGCACTAAGCAATTGCACCAGGGGAATGTTGCTCCCTTGTTTTTTCTAGATTCTATCATGCTGTAGCACCTTATACACAAAATCACAGCTCATTTGGGCCACTGGAAGATGCTCAAACAGGGGACAGAGTGAGAATAGGGACCAAAAATCGCCTAAATCCCCCTCTACAGCCTAACTGAGACGGCTATGAAAAGTCCAATGAGTACATTCTGTTCAGAATGTCTTATTACCATAGTTCGCTACTTCAGAGTACATTTGACACTGGAGGTAGGTGAATCATACAAGGGGTGTTTGCTCAAAGTGCCTAGGCACACTTGGGCTTTGAGTCTCTTCAGTTCACATGAGTCCTGAAGGGCTGTAGATGGGATTTTTGGTGAACTGAGGTTATCAGACACTCTGATCAATCTGTATGATTCACATTTGTTTCAACACTCATAGCTATCTTGCCAGTGCGAGAGTAGGGGGATATGGGGTTAGTTCCCCCCCGTCATTGCATAGCATAACCCCTGTTGATTGGATTGCTCTCAAACTACATATATATCTTCTAGTATAGCTATAGCAGCCTTTCGCTACTTTAGACCATTAAAAACCTGCTTGATTACACTTCAGTGATGTCTGCGATACTTACATATTATTTTCTTAATGTATTGTCGATAATTCTCTACCTAAACAAATTATCTTCACTAGCGTGAAAGTGGATTCAAACTCAGTGGAATTATGCGCATTTAATGAGCTATACAGCATCTTGATGTGGTGGGATTTGAGGTCGGTCATTTTGACCTTCGTAGACTCTGTGCCCCCGTCGGCAAAAACCACCTTGGCTCCGGAGCGGCGATTTGCTCCGGATCGCGTACGAGCTCAACAAGCACGTACTAGTGTGCTCGGACGACCTCACGAGCCCTCGGGAGCCTTGGACTGGCATTCATTAGCTTGCACTAACCCCACTAACTTTAGGGGCGGACTCGTCAACTTGGGTGAGTTGGCCGAGCTTCATGCAAGCCACTGGCGCTTAGCATGGCTGTAATTACTAACCGCAGCATCTCCCCGCAGGCCTTCGTTCCAACCACCACGACGCTTGCACATCCACCACCCCTATTTCCACTCATACAACTACAGCCGCCTCTCACGGAGTCTATGCCACTCACAACTTAACCATATGATGTTAACGAGGCCACAACCTTCCAAGCAACGTCGACACGCCATGACCTTAGCTTTTCGACCATAAGAACCAGTTTGGTATTAGATACAGACACCATTATTGCACCAATAACCACTGGTATGTTATGTCTACTGTTTATTTAGCTGTATGGCAAGTGTTTACTGCTGATCTGCCCCTCCTCTCAGACAGGTGGCTACATGTCCCAGGTATGTCCCAAGCGTACTGGTAAGCCAATCAGTCATTGCTCTGGCATCCTTATTAACCAATACTACGGCTGCATGGGGGCTCGCCGTAGATCATTGCTAGCGCCACTGCTCCATCACTTATATTTCGAAGGTAAATTCCCATGAGATCTTTAAGTCTCCTCCTGCTCTCGGACTGCTGTGTTCCATGTCACCTCATGTATACACATAAATATAAATATAAATGATTGTTCACTACAAATATTGTGTACACCTAATGGAAACAAAGCACCACATGTATTGTGCTCAAATAGGTTTGTGAGCATGAAATGAGTACGAGCCGAGGGAGGCCGTGGCTTGGATCGTGCCCGGCGACAAGTTGTGTCGACGCTTGCTCACGATCGAGCTGGGGAACGAAAATGCCCGTTCGACGTCCACACTCAATGCTGGTGAACTGGTTAGTATGAGTTATGTATATAGATAGCACGCATACCGGGGGTGCTGAGCACATCCAGCGCCATCTGCGTGAGGCCGTTCTCCTCATTTCCAACAGCACGCTGCCCGTACCACCAGGCGAGTGGGTTGAATGCGGCACGCTTGCCGCCAATGATGTTAAATACGGGTTTAGCTGTTCACAATATAAGTATAAACTCAACGTGGAACATGGATGCACTCACCGTTCACGAAAGCGTCAATTGGCAATACGAGTACGGTCTCCTCGTCGTCGAGCTTTGACAATACACGATCCATATACGACTACGCGAGAAATAGTTAGTATCTCCAGTATGTTATAAATAGCTGCTTACGGAGAAAGCAAACGAGGGCACGGTGCCAGATGACTCCGTGGCCGGCGTTGCCTCATTGAAGTGCACTGGCTTGTAGTGTGTACGCCAGCATGTCTCCGCGATCTCAACCGCGGTCTCGATCCAGTCTAGCTGCCATCCCGCAGCTTTGAGGTAATGCACACGCATCGACAGGTGTAGCACTGGAAATACAAATCAGTTTTTAATCAATGTATTTGCATGGCGTGGGCTTACGGAGTGCGAGCTGGTAGAGCGACGATTCGTCTGTTTTCTCATAGTACCGGTTAAGTACACCTTGTGCGCGATCGGCCGTGCGGCGGAGGTAAAGTGGTTGCTTCTGGTCGTGGCAAATCTTGCCGTATTGCTCATTGAGCGCGTCGTATTGCACGACTACGTCAGCAAGCAGGGGGACATCGGCCTTCGACATAGCCAAAGTGGCTACTTCCAGTGGCTGTAGATACACGTTAGAAAGAGAAACCGTGAGGATATGAATCCTCTTACCTCGAGCACGGTCAATAAACCTTGGATCGCTTGTCGATCCTCGACACGGAAGCGCTCCTCCCGGGGCGTGTGCTGGTAAGTCTGTTGATAGGAACACCTGTGTATATAGTTTAGTTAGCGTGCGTTTATATAGGTATACAATGAGACTTACGCTCCATCCCATGTCCGATCGGCGTCCTTTAATGACATTGAGGTCGAGTTCCAACGGATCTGGACGTCACGTCGGTGTAACGGTTATGGTACTATAATGTGCACGTGACAGTTTCGGTTACGTGTAACTGATGTATGCGAGCCGGTTTCCTTTAAAGGATCTGGCTCCCCGTTTGGCCCCCCTGTCTTCGTTCTTACTGCGAATCATATAAGTGTTACAATTGTTCTATTATGCGGCGACTACGTTGCCGCTTTTACTATCTACATCGATTTGTATACGAGGATCTAACATTTTTGAACATACCAAAACAAAACCGTTAGTGAGCACCACTAACTAAAAACTTTTATTTCTACAATCCAAAACCGTACGCAGGTTGGCCTCCGTCGTACACCCCACCCACCACCTATAATCTGCGATCGCGTTAACCAGTTACCTTTTAGTCATGAGCAGACAGCTCCGAAGTGGGCGCGAGTACGACGCTGAAAAAGCGCCGGAACCTACCAAGCGCTCAACCCGAAAGGGAAAGGGCAAAGAAACAATTAACAGTGAGCAGACTATGACTATCAAGACAAATAAGCTTACCTTCGGGTCCGTGGACCCGACCGAGCACGTCTCGGAGACTCCCCCAGTCGTCGTTCACGGCGCTTGGAAGAGGTGCGGAGTCACCTTAAACAACGACGCGACACTCAAGGTGTCGCCCATATTGTACATGAGAATGTACGGACGTCCGCCCCCGATCAAGGGCGCACGACGAATGATTGCCGCCCCTGAGAGCGATGCCTGCGATGACACAGATGCCCCAACGGAAAGGGATGCGAGCAATACAACTACTCAGGCTGCCTACAGTGCGCTCGAGCTGGGTGATGAACCCAGCTCTGAAGCTGCCGACAGTGCGCCAGCAGCAACCGATGCGCCTTCGGTAATGACGCCGATTAGTAGTACACTGAGAGCGGCCGGCGAAGTACTGTCAGACGACGAGGTAGACTTGTTCATAACCGCTAGGACTAGCCGCGTGAGGAGCGATAGCCCTCGCGAGGATGAGAATATACAAATTAGCCATGAACAATATAAAGTAGAGAGTGTCATGGCCCAGACCATGTCACAGATTTATTATGATTTTATATGATTTTATCTTCATTCTTACTTTCTCTAAGTCGTGTTTATTCGATTTATGTGTAATTGCCACCTGATGTAAGCATAGCCATGGCGCTTGTTTGTAAGCGTGGCTGTGCGTCGCTTAAGGGTTCGCTTATATGCACTTCTCTTGCCAGCACAACTCTTCTCTCCATACGTTTTCCATGCCTTCTATAAAATAGTTTTCATGTACTAAAATAGATTGTGCAATATATAAGGGAGAGTCTGAGAGCCTTAAGCCTCAGAACTCGACCTCCTGTTCTCATACCACAATCTACCCTTTCATACCATATTGGTCCCTGATTGGTTTCTGCCCAGTACTCTTTAGTACAAGTGCAAATACTCCTTAAATCATTAAATCCTGGGTCTTGTCCCATTTCGCTTAAATCACCTGTAAGACCCCTTTGCCTTAGAGCATCGACGGCAGCCCCATTCACCAACTAAGCCTTGAGCATAGTTTGGTCCTGCGTGGACTTAGAGCCATTGCAGTCACTCCCTAGTGGTCGTCGCTGACAGAGAGTGAATTAGGAAGCTCACCAAGTCACAAACGACGCAAGAATAAGCGTAGAAAGAGATCGAGCTCGCTACCTAGAGAGTCCAGCAGTCTATCGTCTCGTCGCTCAAATACCAGAGTGACTGACTGGGATGCTGAGATGCGCCTTGCCGAAGGGCTAACAGGGCGAGCGTCGTCGCTACCTGACATAGAGCCGGGATGGATCAACCCCAACTGGTCAAGGTCAGCGTACGAAGTGAGCGACTCACAGGCCTCCGGCGACGAGACAGAAACGTCTGGAGTAGCTGTAAACGCCTTAATCTACGAGGTAGAAGATAACTACGTATTCAGCAATAGCGAATACACGGACGTACTAAGACACTTACGGTCTGAAACGACATCGACGGACAGGGCCAGTCAGACATTTGGCGCCGGACCCTCTGGTCACAGGCGCAATCCTAAAGTGACAGTGGAGGACGTTGAAGACGAAGAAGACGGCAACTGGAGCGTACCCACGGACGCCCCCAGTTCAGCCGCAACCGACGCTCCCAAAAGCAAGGGCAAAAAACGAGCTAATAAGAAAAAGAAAAAGACAGTTAGAATGCCAGAGCTGGGCATCGAGGTCGACGACCTGAGGAAAGCGGACAAAACGAAGGCCACCAGGCATCGTTCGAGTGGTAGATTTGACCCAGCAAGGCTGGAGCAAACACCTCAAGGTTTTCGCGCAGGCGGATACCTGGAAATCATGCATGCCGATATCGCTCGGCCCGCATTTACCACGCATAAACCCACATCCAAGGGAAACCCAAGGCCCAGTTCGTCGCACACCAGCTTGCGTAGTACTAACCGAGCGGAGTCCGAAGGGCGCGGAGGCAATCGTGATGGAGGCGGCAGAAATCCGCCACCCCGCCCTCCAGCAGAACCTTCGGAGCCGTCGGAAGACAATGAATCCGATAGTGATTCAGACGATGGGACGTATCAAGGTGGTGAGGAGCCAGGAAATCCAGATGGGGTGCCGAGTTCAGAGTCCAGCGACAGCAGCGGAAGTACGTCGTCCAGCAGCGACGATGACAACGCTCGCAGGCTACGCCGTAAACTCAAGAAAATGAAAGCTAATCAGAAGAGACTTGAAAAGAAAATCACGGCGCAAGCTCGTTCAGGATATAAAGCACAAGCTCCTAAGTCTTACAATGGCAAGGCTAATTTCGATAAATTTGAGCACTTTATATTTACATTTGATAATTGGTGCCTGGATACAAAGCTGAGCGGACGTATGCGCGTACGCAACGTCAGTCGATTCTTAGACGATAAAGCGTCGGTTTGGTATATGTCAAACATCGCCCCTAATATCAATTCATATGACATGACACGAGTGTATCAAGGTTTATTCAATTACTGCTTTCCCCTGGACTTTAAGGAGAGCCTCTGTCGTAAATACATGCAAAAGCGTCAGAACGATCAGAGCGTGCAAGACTACTTCGCAGAAGGTGACCTAATGCACAGACGTCTCAAGGTAACCGATGAGCAGCATGTGCAACGCATGTGGGACGGAGCAGCACGCTACATCAAAGTGGAGTGGGTGATTAAGGGAATACTCCCGGAGAACACGACGATAGAGGAGCTACGCACCACGGCTCTGGATATCGAGCGTGCACCCAAGATACGCAAGTCCGTCGAACAGAACGACGATAGCCGCAGAGGCGGCAAACGTGATCGATCCAAGAGCCCAGACGGTAAGCATGACAACAAGCGCGACAAATATCGCAATAATTGGGGCGGCGAAAGCCGCCGAGACGGGCAGGGAGCTGCTAAAGGCAGTAGCCATGGTCGCAACTGTGCGGACAACTGGACGCGAGCCAAAAATAACGCATATAACCCTAAGTCGGCCAAGACAGACAAGGACAGAGACAGTTACCACGCGGCGAACAAGTGCTTCGAGTGCGGCGAAGTCGGACACATGGTAAAAGACTGTCCGTCTAAGAATAAAGCTCGTCCTAGTCACTTGAGATCGAACGCCGCAACGCTGAAACCCGAGGCAAAGGTTAGGGCGTCGTCAGTTCTGCTGAAGGAATTGCAGAAGTTGTCGGATGTGAAGGACGCAGTCGAAGTGTCCGCCATCTGCATGGATGCCCAAACCGCGAGCATCAACAAAAAAGCCAAGCAGACGAAAGGACAACAGTTTATCGAACGGAACACAACGTGCGTGAAGGACTTGTCACGCAAGGTTCCAAATACGTTGATCGTTCAAGCTGAACTTGAAGGCGAGTCTGTTCACGTACTATTAGACTCGGGAAGTCAGGCTGACTTAGTGTCCACCACGGTCGTCGATCAGCTCAGGCTGAATAAATGCGCCTTGACGAAGCCACTGCAGTTACAGATGGCGATGTCTGGATCGCGAGGGACTCTAATGTACAACGTGTGAGCTAGACTGAAATATCAAGGAGTTGACGAACAGCG
Organism: Ceratobasidium sp. AG-I; assembly: GCA_015039395.1. Taxonomy (NCBI): domain Eukaryota; kingdom Fungi; phylum Basidiomycota; class Agaricomycetes; order Cantharellales; family Ceratobasidiaceae; genus Ceratobasidium; species Ceratobasidium sp. AG-I. The sequence goes on from MU132274.1 coordinate 101,640, forward strand.
AGAGTTCGACGTCGGAAACCTCGAGAGTTATGATATGATATTAGGAACGCCATTCCTATATCCACATAGTGTGCGTTTAAGTTTCAACCCTAACAGCGTATACATCAGGTCAGAGAGAGTGCTCCCGATGGAGGGCGACAACGTACTACAGATGAGTAGTCTGTCCGCCGACGTCTTCAAGAGTTGGATGGAAGAATTAAGAATATCACTCAGAGGAGAGGCCGCCGAGCTTTGCAAAACGGTCGCAGAAACGCCGTTACCTCCATTCAGGAGCATTAATCATACGATCCCATTAATTGACAAGGATTTAATGTACAATTTTAGGCCATCTTGATGCCCGGAGGCCCTCAAAGGGACATTCGAAGAGAAGGCACGTGAGTATCTGAACGCAGGGCGCTTGAAGTTAGTAACGGGTACGAACACCATTCCGATGCTGTTCTTACCTAAGAAAACGAAGGACGGATCTGTCCAGCTAAGGACAGTCCTCGACAAACGTGAGCAGAATGCGAACATGCACAAGCTGTCGTTGCCATTGCCAAACATTGAGGAGACATCGTCAGCAGTCTGTAGACATAAGTACCGGATGGTACTAGATGGGAAGGACGCTTACGAGCAGATTAGAGTCGTAGAAGAAGACGTGCATAAGACTCTGTTCCACATGCCACTAGGAACTATGGTTAGCCTGGTTATGCAACAGGGCGATTGTAACGCAGGGGCGACGTACCAAGGGCTGACGAATCAGCTATTCGCTCAATACATCGGCGTGTTCATGTTCGTATACCTGGACGACATAATAATATTTTCAGATACTATTGAGGATCACGTTTAGCACATACAAATGGTGTTCAATGTTCTTAAACCAGAGAAGTTTTACCTTAGCCCAAAGAAGATGCAGTTCTTCGCTCGGGAACTGGCGATCCTAGGGCACATCATAGACGATAAGGGTATTAAGATGGATCCTAGCAAAGTAGAAAGCGTCAGCAAGTGGAAGACGCCGACGACAAAAGATCAATTGGCGAGTTACCTTGGAGCCTTGGGCTACCTAGCGCCGAATTGCCCAGGCATTCACATACCCATGGCCGTACTCACCAAGCAAGCGAGTGGGACGACGCTGTTCCGGTGGGAAGGAACGGAGGAGCATGCATTTAGGGAGACGCAGAAGATAGTTGAAGACTACCGTGAGCATCATAGGGTAGCGCTGAAATATGGAAAGGACGCACCGCCGGTGTACCTAATAACTGACGCTAGCCTGACGGGCGCCAGCAGGTTCTTGTGTCAAGGAGACGACTGGAAGACCGCCGCCGTGATCATGTTCTGGTCAGGCAAATTTAACTCTGCCCAGCAGAATTACTCAGTAACGGACAGGGAAGGTCTGGCGATAATATCATCAGTTCGCAAGTTTCAGTCGTTGCTGCACGGAATCACATTCATAATACTCACAGACCATCGCGCGTTGGAGCACTTGATGATACAAAAAGTGGTCTCTCCTAGACAGGCATGTTGGACGGATTTCCTAAGTCCGTTCGATTTTAAGATAATGTATATCGAAGGGACGAGTAACGTACTCGCGGATGCTCTGTCGCGTATGTATAGTAATGAGGCAAAAGGAACAATTAGAGCAGAAGGTGAATACGTACAGGAAGACTTGAGCGAAGGGGATGAATCTTCGCCGGGAGGGAGCATCACGCACCCCGTTATTGCTGGCCTGGCGGCAGCAGTATTGGTGGAGAGTGGCATAACCTCGGAGGGGGTACGCCGAAACCCCGCGCGCGCACGAGTCGCTTCCACATAATACCAATGCGGCAGGATTACACGGCTAAGGACATGGCCGAGGTAATGTACATGAATATATATCGTTTGCACGGGATACCCGACATCGTCGTGAGCGACAGAGACAAATTATTTACAGCCCAATACTACCAAGAGCTACATGAATTGATAGGGACAGAATTGAAGTTCTCATCCTCGTATCACCCGCAGACGGACGGACTAACTGAGAGAGCGAACTGTACCATAATGGCACTTGTGAGAATGTGCATGAACCCGGCACAGAGAGACTGGGCAACCAAGTTACCCGGGGTAGAATTTGCAATCAATTCAGCGAGGTCTGAAACGACTGGATTCAGCCCTTTCACGCTCAACTATGGAAGACTACTGCGCCCAATGCTCGTGAGGACACAAACAGACTTGTACGGCGTAAAGGAAGCCGCTTTACAAATTAAGTATACTCAGAGCGTGGCACACAACGCAATAATCGCCTCAAGGCCTAGTCAGACCATCAGCACGAATAAGCGCTGGCGTCCAGCTCCGTTTAAAGTAGACGACCTAGTATTCGTATCAACTAAGAATATAGGGATACCGGAAGGAAAGGCTCGTAAACTAGCCCCTAAATACATAGGTCCATATAGGATCGAGCAAGTAATAAAGGAAGGAGCGACTTTCCGCATAGACCTACCGCATGACATGAGGAAGAGGGGCATACACGTGACGTTTCACGCGTCCTTGCTAAAACCCCATATCCCAAGCGAAGATAGACGTTTTCCAGGCAGGAATTACCAACAGATAATCAGCCTGGAGGGCGACGAGGACGACTGGGCGGTCGATAAGATCGCGAACCATCACGGCAAAGGAAACAGCGCGATGTTCGAGATAGTATGGCAAAGTGGGGACTGTACATGGGAACCACTTAGTGTAATAAAACACTTAGAAGCCCTGAGGCAGTATTACGAAGCCCAGGGCATCAGTAAAGCGTCAGAATTAACTTGGAAAGATGACGCGAATGAGAGCGATGAACTAACAAGTGAAAACAAGTCTGAAATTTTAGGGAACGCATGCGTGCAAGTACTTAATGTGCGAAGAATCGGGCGTACGCACTCAAGCGAACAACCCCCTTTGCTCGCTTCTCACTTATTCGGCCTAACAAATAGCTGCCTGCTTTATTACTCTATCTGCTCTATCTATTCTACATTATGTCCAACTACTGCCGAGACAGTTTCAGCAACCGCGACGTTGACGATTACTCGGACTACCAGCCTGGTAACAACCGTCGCGACAACCGCGGACAACCTCCGATTTACCGAGACGACAGACCTGACTACGGAGCCGAGGTCTGTAATCGCCGCTGCAAGTATTGCGCCTGTCAGCCTACGATGGAGGAGAACCTCGTTTCTCTCGCCTTGCTCAACGCTCGGAACAAGCGTGATCACACTCGCTATACCCTCATCAATCGAGGAAGTCGGCTGTTTCATCCGGTTCGACGTGGTACGTGCGACGGTGCCCGCCGCCATGGTCACGGAGGCCCACCTCGCGCCCCGCCTTACGGCGATGACCCTGTTAGTAAGCAGTATAGATGTGTACGAGGAGCCTAAAGGCCTACCGCTGATCAATCATGCAAAGGGTCCCGCACCAAACGTAGACGCTCGCCGAGCATTCCCTCAGGCGATGAATCCGAATCGCCGGGGGCCGATTGTCGCGACCCCTGAATGGGAGGTGTGACTTAGAGTATTGGAAAGGGGTTGGTAGCTACTATGGAGCGATGGATTGTGGAGGGTGTATATACCCGAGGACTAGTTCCTTGCAATGGTGCAGAGGGACCTAGGTAGTAATGGGGGAATGTCAAGGTATTTCGACTTGAGTCTCCTCAGTCGAAATCCTGCTGTATATATAGTACTCTAATACAAATAAGAAGCGTATACTAACAATGGTGCGATAGAGAAAGGGATGTACAATGGTGCGATAAGAAGTCAGAAGTGTCCGTTGCTAAGCGGGAACAATGGAGACGGAATATTAGGGAAGCGATGTCTTGTCTTAGTAACTCCGAGGGAACTCCAGGGGATTAGGTAACAGGCGCCAGGATCATGTGACCTAGGAACTGTTCCGATAGGCGCCGGGTAAATTCGACAATAAGGGAATAAAATCAAGGGGGTCGATCCAGGGATGCGACACCGGTCAGTCGGGGTTTCCAGGCCCATCACGCAGGTCTAGCCCGGAACGCGGACAATCCTCTAAACGGAGCCGCGGGCAGACTGGAGTATCGCCTGGACACGGTCCACACGATCATCAACGAGGTGATCGCGTCCACGACCAAACTGAGGGGTCAGTGTCTGAGTGCGAGCCTACGGAGAGGGGAGGAGGAGGTGCGTATACTCAATCGTATGAGACGAGCCGTAGCAACGGTAACGAATACCGCCACCGCCAAGGCTCGAGTCGCGACGATGACATCGACGACCACCTTGAGCGCCTCAACATTCGAGGATCCATCGCCGGGTCTGAGCGCCGAGGAACTTTGAGTACGCATACAGCTACTGATCGACGAGGCGAACTGTTTGCCTCCCGTCGAAGCCGCCGATCGCCCATCCCTGAACGCTCGGTTCCTCGAGCTTCGGGAACTTCTACAGTTCTACGACCGATTCCTGACTCGAGCACTATCGGGCCCAACAGTGAATCCAAACAGCCCGATAGTTCCAGGACCAAAGGGACGCGCGCCAATGATGGCATACGACACCGTCAACGAGATGGAGGACTTGTTAGCTCGGCTAAGCGACTTACAGATTGAGACAACGCTAGCGCCGAGCCCGGACTCACCGAAGCACTCGAAGAGCAGTTCATCGACTACGACGCCGGTGCTGCCGGCGGAGTCGAACCCGAAGCCGACGGAGGATCTGACACCCGGGTCATCGACGTCGAAATGTCCGAACAAGCCAGCGTCGCAGCGTGCGAGCCGCAGCGCTTCGTCTCTCCGAAAGATCTCGAGCTTAAGCCTAAAGGTAAAGAGGTCAGTGAGCCGGGCTCTAGCCATAAACGACAAAGGAAAGGAAAGGGACGAGAGAGCGATGCTGGAGAAGGAGAAGGACGTTGAGGGGAATTAGGTGGCTGGTAGCCACCTGGAGGGCGAGTGTAACGGTTATGGTACTATAACGCACATGTGACAGTTTCGGTTACGTGTAACTGATGTATGCGAGCCGGTTTCCTTTACAGGATCTGGCTCCCCGTTTGGCCCCCTTGTCTTTGTTCTTACTGTGAATCATATAAGTGTTACAATTGTTCTATTACGCAGCGACTATGTCGCCGCTTTTACTATCTACATCGATTCGTATACGAGGATCTAACAGTCGGATGGTGTGTGGGGTTGGGACCTCAGATAGCACACACACCTCCTTGAAATTGCGCGTTGCGCCTGGGTTGTAGCGCAGGCGACGGGCCTCCCTAGAAACCTACAAAATTACATCTATTAGTGTAGCACTTGTATTTGTGATGTAGCAAACTTACTTTAAATAATACCTTTGTGATACAGCGAAGTTCGTCGTCCTCTGCCGACCCTGACACAATGTCAGGTAGCTCAAGCTCCTCGTCGCCCACTTCGTCCAGCATCATCGAGGGCGTGTCACTGTCGTCCTCGGGGTCATCCTGTAGTGCAGGTGAGCAAATCACCTGCGGACTCGAGGGCGTTTTTACTTACCTCGTCAGGACCTAGGTCCTCAAAGCCTTCGTCCTCGTCCTCGTCCTCATCGTCGCTCTCCTGCCTGGTCGCTGCCTGTTTGTCCTTGGATTTCTTCGATTCGAGTTGGGCACGCTTTTTGCGGAAGGGGAGGGTGATGGCCTGGTTCAAGGAGGATTTGTCAGCAACAGACACAAACAATCACCACGCTAGTGCACCTACCTTGGCGGCCAAATTGTAGACGTGTAGGACACAATGAACTCGTGAAGCAGGTCCCTCGAGTCGTGTGAGCCTGAACTTCTGTAACTGAGTCATCATTTTGGCGTTGTTCGACGCGTTGTCGCAGACAACCCCCCACACCTGTGGAGTCGTTAGGGATTACATGAGCATCGCAGTGGCGCACTCACTCAGTCTTGAATCTTGAACCTAGTAAGCACACGGTGAACGGTGTTGGCGAGTGCAGCACTGGTCTGCGATTTGGTAAAGCTGTGCAGATATGGTTAGAAAAAGTGAAAATAAACAATTAAATCATACCTGAGACACTCAAGTACAAAACGGTGTGTCCCGCAGCCTTTTCTGCCGTGCCAGGCATGAATTTAAATATGACCAAACCAAGAAAGTCGTATCCGTTGGAGCTCTGGAACAGATCAAGAGCAATATGAAAGACGCCGACGTGTTTCTAATGAGATATTTAGTTAATAGTACCCAAAAGGAACAACGCGTGAGGCCAATACCTCAAGTTCTGTAACAATAGTGTCTTGCGTTGTCGTGTATAAGGCACGGATATCCTTGGATACCGTATCCCGGTGAGGCAGGTGCCTCCTTACATTGGGATGAAACAGCTTTTGGAGCTGAATGTGTGTTTAACTAGTATCCACAATAATGATAATTAATAACTTACATAGCGGTCATTTATCATCTGGAAAAGGCGCGCATTCTCGGCCATCCACAGAGTCACTTCAGAACAGTGGCTCAGCCCTACGCGTAGCTCATCATGTGAGTTACGCGTTGGCTCATCGTAGGTCTACGCGTCATTTATCGGAATTACGGCTCATCAACTGACCGATGACCCTCGGGTCAGTTGTGAGCCGGGTCTGGGGGGTTTGTACTACTGGTTAGGGGGGTTTTGGTGGTTACCTATGTACATTTGCTACATGTTTTGTGACTATATGAGTGATGATTTGGCTGCATTGGGACATGGATTAGACCTACGTGTAGCTGTTTTTGTGGGTTTCAGACCCTGTTTATTGGGTTCAGTAGCTTCCACTGAACGGAT